>VXBL01006968.1:147180-232857 GCA_013400195.1 Aramus guarauna | reverse complement strand
TTTTTTTTTTTTTTTTTTTTTTTAATATGATTAGCCATATTTGAAAGTCTGGTTGTTTCCTTTGAATTTGATGTTTATATGTCTGCTGTGTTTGTCTTCTTAAAAGAAGTACTGACTTGGTGTATCCAAAGTCCTGTGAGAGAATCATAATAATAGATTTCTTGTAATCCGTACAGGCTTTTGTATTGCCGACTTTATCAAGTCTCTGCCACGTTTTTGTGGAGAGGAGATTATACAGAGAGAAAAGAGACTGTCTCATCTCCAAGTGTTTGCCTTGAAGGAGTATCTCAGTAAGTAATGAGAAGAGTGCTGATAGTTCTCAAATTAGTATTGAAAAGGTCTTTATTTCAAGCTGCATGTGACAGCTCACCTTACAAACCCCAGGTGAGTTGATCACTTTGTGGAGAAAAAAGTGGAGCTTTAAAAAGAAACTTTTTGTAGTATATCCATGCTTGTATGTCAGATAATGACATTTAAATACTGAGGGAAAGAGAATGCTGAACTTAAAAGAAAGTTGGTGGGTGTTTCTTACACTAATACTCTGAAAGTTTGAGCATAGTTTTGGAATAATTCTGTGGTAATTAACTTTTTCTCTGCTGCAGTATTTTTAATGCTTTTTTCCCCAAAAAAATCCTTACTGCTGGATGTGCCTTCTACAAAAATAAGAATTCTGGTTTGGAGTTCTCAGAAGTTTTTATTTTCTTTTTTCTTGCAAAAGTCTTAAAAAGCGGAGGAGAAGTATGCATTGGAGATTGTTACATTTGTCACGATACATCATTCATAATAATAACTGAAATGTCGTCCTCTAGATTTTCCTGACTTTGCAGAGAAGCACACTTGACTGTCCTGATTTTTTCCGTCTAAGTCCATTGCTCAAAGAGACTCAATTAAAACAGAAAAGGCTTCTGAGAGATTGGCTAGATTATTAAAAATGGCATACTGTGAAGATAATTTAAGTGTATTGTCATTAACAGAATACCAGCTTAAGGAAAATAAGATTTCTGCTAATAGTCGTCTTCCACCCCCCACCCCTCCTCAGCTTGCAGTCATTCTCCGATGGTCTACTCTAACCCTGAGCTTGGGGCTGCCTTAGAGCTTGTGTTTTAGTTTGTTTTGAGTGCGTCACCCATTTCTGTTAGGATGACGAGTGAATAGGAGCAGTTGGGATTTGCTAGTCATCCTAAATCATATCAGAATTACCTGACCTTTGATATTCTGACCAAAGAGACAGGAACAGGCTACCAGTTACGTTGCAGCCACACTCCTGCAACAGTGGTAAAAATATGTGGTTAGGAGGCTCTTCACGCAGGAGCTTTTCATGTTTAGGCTCAGCAGGTCCAGATGTTTGTCTCTGCGGGATTCAAACCTGGATATCCTTGGAAATGCACGTACACAGAAATTAAAGGCCTCTAAAAAGGTGAGGCACGTGCGATTTCAGCTGTTCTCACTGCTAGCTTTTTTTTCACTTGCCTGTGGAATAAACCACCTATGTCTTGCTTAAGGGTACAATAGTAAGTGTCAAGTTAACTTTGTGGGTTTGGTTTTTTTTTTTTTTGGAGTGGGGATTTGTTTGGTTGTTTTTTAGCAGGCTCCAGTTATTCTTTGTTACTTAGCAAGTGGTGTAGCTTTTCCTTCTTTCTCTTTCCCTCTATAGAGAGAAAGGAATTGACTGAGCAGCCTCCAGTTATTTCTACTCATGAGTTTAAAAATTTGTTAGAACTTACAAGAGAATGTTTTTTGGACCTGTGCAACACTAGTCTTCCTAAGCCTGTTCTACAGAAGGTGGCCAATAAAACTAGATCATGCACTGTGACTTCTGGTAAGTATCCTTAGTTACTTAGAAAATACGCTGCTTATTCTCTTTTGACATATTTTTATGTTGTCAGTTTTTTACTAAAAGAAGGAGAGTCTTTTACCAAAAGAGGGAAGCATAGAAGGAAAAGTAAAATAATTTTCTAGGCCTTTTTGCAAATTGAAATTACCCTTGCATTAACTATTTCTTTTCTTTTCTGCAAAGAAATTATGCAGAAAACATTTCTGATCACAGTACCAGGCAGATTTTCCCTATATTTATATACTTTTATATATAAAAGAAAAATAGATATTTGGAGTATATGTACACATATATATATATATTTCTTTAAAGAATAAGATTCTTTACTTCTATTAAGGGTTATCCACCATATATTTCTTGCAGAATCTGATTTAATGGAGCCAAATCCATTGGAGTGGCCAGAAAGACATGTGCTTCAGAATTTGGAAAACTTTGAAAAAAACAAACAAAAAATGAGGTAATGGTTAGATACATTTGCTTTGTAGTGGCCATTGAACATCACTCTAGAGGAACTGTCTGATTTGATAGCTGTTTAGTAAACTGTTTTCAAATATATTGATATTCTTTCAGAGGAAACATTGCTTAAGGCTAAAATTAAGTTTCTGTCAGTTTTCAAAGGTGTACAGGTATTTGAAGTAGTATTGTTTTGATTTTTATTGACAAAACACAGCTGAAAGTTAGCTAAAACTAACATAGTTCCAAAACTAAATTACCAAATAGCCCTATGAGATAATAGTAGCTATAGCAGAAACACATACAAATGCTTTTTTTTTCTCCCAACATGCCCTGGGACATAAATAATAGAGAGCACAGCAGTTTTTGTTAGCATGTACAATGTCTTTCTTATATATCCTAAATAGTCAGGACTTGGTATCAGGTCTCAAGTAATTTTAAAGTAGAATATCTTATTGGTCTTATGTTTGAAATTCATATTTAATTTTGTTTTACCTTCAGTGCTGTTTAAGCGAAACGTGTAGACCACTGTGTCACTTAATACAGCCTATTGACTTCAATTTAGCTCTCATTTATACCTGACAGTGATTTTTGCTGGCAGACCTTTAGAGCCAGATATCCAGCTGCCTTCCTCTTACACACTTCCATCCCATTTCTGTCTTCCAGTACCATAGTTGGCCACAGCCTAGCTTGGAGTTCTGCATGTCAGGAATTCTCACATTAGATCTCTGCTTTCTTGTGGGGTACTATTATTATTATTATAAGCTTTTTCTCAAACAGGTAAAGTTCTTCCTTCTAATTAGCTTTTCAAAAGCTTCCTGAAGGACTTTTCTGTTTCGTAGTCAGTTAATGTTGGTTTCATTGTATTCTCAACTTGTTTCCTTCTAGTTATCCAGAATCAGTGTGCAGCAGGTTGCTTAACAGTAGAAGAGAGAGAACTTTGCTGTACTTGATTGAGGATACTTTAAAAAAAAAAAAAAAAAAGTGGAGAATTGCACGCATTAGTGGTTTTATGGTTCCTTTGCGGTATATTGTGTGTCTTTTTATTATTTATAGGAATTAATTTTTGTTCCTACAGGTCCATAAAGGGGAAAAAAGGGATGAATAATCTTCTTCCCATGTTGTATTTCATAACTAAGCTATAAAATCTTGGAGAAATTACTTTCTTCAGTAGGATGGTAGAGAATTTGCATCAAATACACTTTATCATGAGCATTCGTGTAAATGTTCTCAAGGAGCGACCCTGTTCGTTTTACTCTGGAAATCTGTTTAATTGCTCCAGACTAGTGGTGATTTTTTTTTTTTATTTTTTTTTTTAATACAATAAGATTGCTACATTGAAAAAAGAAAAGAATGATCTTAGATTTGTCTTTTTCTTTTCCTTTTTTCAGAGTTTCTATGTTTGCACATTCATCTGAGCAATTGCTAGGGCATAAAGATAGCCAGCGGGAGTCATTGACATTGCTCGATGCTAAAGAATTACTGAAATATTTCACACCAGAAGGGCTACCAGTTGGCGATCTTCAGCCACTACAAATTCCCAAACGGTATGAATCCAGCATATTAAAACCACTGAAGACGGTACTCAGAACTGATGTAGGGTAATGTGAACAACGACCAAATGAGAGTCTCACAATGGCCTAACTGGATTTGAGTTTATAACTTGCAACATCCTTGCCTCACACGCCTGCCAGTGAAATCAGCTTTTGTGGTCCTCCAGTCAGTCTTGCTATTTAGTTCTTTCAGAATGTGAAGTGGCCGTAGATGATGATGTTGGTCCTGTGCATTTAAATAAGAAAATAATCACTTGATGAGTAGAAGTGTGCTATGGCTATGCTACAAGCTGCTGCCACCATATCTGTCCATTTCCAAAAGAGTATTTCTAGCAAAGCAGAAGTTACTGTGACAGATCCTTAATTTTTTTTTTTTTATTGAGTGATTTCTTTCATTCAGTGGAGGGGAGACTAGGTGGGAAGACAATTAAAATGTAAAAAGAGCAATAGTTGAGCCTATTTAACTGCGTTTGTCTCATGTGATGCTGGTCCAGCATTCCTATCTATATTACTACATGGTAAAGTGCTCCTTAAAGAAAGTTTGTGTACTCTGACTGCTTTGCAAGTATTCATCATTAGTGTGTCTGCTGGTAAGTATTAGTGTATTAACCACTACTTTTTCAGCAGGAAGGTTGATACAAGGAGTTACTGGTGTAATTTTTAGGACCTGAACATGTGTTAGCGTTAAGGCCAACCTATATGAGTCAGATAGTGTTTGTAGAAGCAGTGTCTATACTATTTGTGCAGTGTACTGTAGACCGCTTGGTAAGCAAGACAAGCTTTACAGATGCTAGAATTGTGTTGTTTGACCTTTTTAATGTTGAATAATAGAATGTATAATGGAATTATTGGATACAGCCCTCAATCCTTTTTTAAACTTCATTATATATAATGAATTAAGAGGGCTTGTGGAGACTTCTGTAAAGTACTTATTGGAGTTTTGAAATTCACTTAAAGATTTTTCTGAGCGGAGAATCTAAGCAAGTTAGAAAATATGCAGTGAAGGTTGAGAGTCTCCTACAGAGTTGTTAATGAGTGCAGATGACTTAGGATTTTGGCTATAATGTAAAATATTTTCATTCCAATTAGTTGTGTGGGAAAGAAGTGAATAATTTTTTCACTACAAAAATGCAGAGTTTTTTAATCCTTGATTTTTCAAAAGCTTCCAGAGAAGACTTATAGCACACAATACTTTGATTCTCTTGAATGATTTGCTTTGAGCTATAGCTAAGCGAGGTCTGAATTTGAGAGGGTTTGCCTGAATTTGCTTGGATTTCTGCCAATTGCTGTGAGAAAGTATGATGATGAAACCTTTGCTGTGTAATACATTACTTTAATGTGAGTCTCTCTTATAATACTTAGAGATCTTGGATATCTACGGGAAATATAAAGCCAAAATCCAGATATTGGATAATAAAGCAGACTAAATGTTTTTGTTTGAAGGCTACAAGGTCTGCCAATGACTTATACTGTATGTATGTATTCTGCTTCATCTGAAAAGAAAACAGAAAACCTGTGAAGAGCTAGATTGTTGTCTGGAAAATGGTGAACCATTCCCTTTCTGACACCTCAGGTTGCTGTTACTGTTGTGTCCAGCAGAACTCTGTACTCCTAGCTTCTTGCCCCCCCCGGCAAGTGCTCTGGCTAGATTCTCTGGAATGATTAGTAGCTTTGCACATTAGATGTTCAAGCACAGTGACTACAGACCCAAAGATTTTCTTGACCAACAGAGGGAGAAAAGAGATTTTGTGAGAGACTGGTAAATTAAAGGAGTTTTCACTTGTTTTCCATGTTTGATCTTAAATAGAGGTTTGATAGATTGGAGTTTTGGCTGACAGTCTTTCTAAATGGCCATCTTGCTAGTATCACGTATTTCCTGGATGTTTTTCCCAGATAATTTTTCTAGTGGTAATGGCGCAGAGACAGTCTATGTGAATGAAACTTGAAGCAATGTGTAAGTTTCAGATACTGCTACATCTTGCCTTCGTGTCTTCCCTTCTTTAGAGATAATTGGGATGTGACTTTACAGGGTATGCTAGGATCTGGCAGCAAGCTCGCTTTGTCTGTCTTGCTATGGCTTACTCTGAAATAATTTCAAATACATGGATATGATTTAGTTGCAGAGAGTTATTAGCTGGAATTCAAATATCACAGGAGACAAGTGGTTACTTATGAAGCCTAGGAAAGGTGACTGTTAGGTGAGACAACAATTTGAAGCTAAAGAGAAGGAACTGATGACAGCACTGGACTGAGAAACGGGAGGTCAGTTCCCAGTTCTTCTCAGTTCATTCTACTACTCTGGTGTCCCATTGTGAAATGGGATTATAGTTGCCTGGTTTTATTGATAAATTATTTGGAGCAGTGACCTCTAAACTGATTGAATTGTCTAAGAGCTTCTGTAATAATAATAGCTCAGCAGGCATTAGTTAGTTGAACTTAAGTTCTTCCTTCAATAAAGATCTAGTTTTCCATTGATGCTGTACCCCAGGGGCTGAGCTACAAGATGTGCTGTTCTGGTCTTCCTGTGTCAAGGCATTTGTTTCTGACTTCTGGAAGTATAATTTATCCTGACTGTAACAAGTTAAAATAGGTCTGTATTTTTTTTCCTTTCAGTGAAAACGCATTCCTTTTGACACCAGAGCTTACTCCTCGGAAACTCAGAGGTTTGCCTTTTGAAAAAGCAGCTGGATGCCATTATCATGGACTTGAGTAAGTTTCCTGTCTTCTTTTCCTAAAATTATTTTTCAGGTTCTGGTCAGGATATAATTAGAAACATTTTAGGCAAGTTGAACGTTAATTATGGAAAACTTTATGTATCCTTTTCCTTTGGAACAACTTGGAACATGCCACCTCTCTCTTTCATACCTCTATTGTATTCAGTGGTTTAAATTGCAACACTCCTGCCTTGATGGTAACGTACAAACATTTAGGGGTTTTTTTTCCTAAGTTGTACTGTTATAGCTATTCAGTGTCTCTGAAAATTTTAATTCAGAATTGGCAGTGGCAAGAGGAAGAGGGTTCATTAGTACATATCAAATTCCTGGAGCAGCACATGAGTGAACTACATCTGTAGCTTCTACTTCGATATTAAATTGGAGGTACTTTTAGACTAATAGTCATGAGGTTTATTAGACCTGCTGCGAAGCTACCTGTATGTTCAGGGAACTTGAAAACAACACCAGCAGGCAAGTGTTAGTGGTAAGAATCTTCGAAAGGATTGATATGGTTAAGGACTGTAGTGAGTCCCAGACAGCCAGCGTTAATTACTTGTCAAAGCTTCAGATGGGCAAACATCATATAATGTAGCTGTGTAAAAATTGTTTAGAAAAATATACATATTTTCATTGAGGAGAAGAGGAAAAGGACATACACAAATGTGAGAATAGATAATTCAGCATAACTCTTGCATGTGGCCAGACTCTTAGTCTTAACGCAGTATATATAAAGAAATGCAGGATACCAAACTTAGGCAGTTTGGTCTTCATGCAAATTTCTGCCACCTCCTAAAATTGTGTTTTCAGATTATCAGAATGCAACTAATGATAGTACTGATATTTTTTCCTATCAACTGCACAAATAGTTTGGTTAAGCCTATGTTTAATATCTGGTAATGATAACCACGTTCTTTAGGGAAGTGAAGCAGTCATTCTATCTGTTCAGCTATCTGTTTCCTCTCTCTTTTTTAAGTGGTAACTGTTAGCCTTTTTAGATTTGTAACAAAAGGCACAAAGAGGCGACTGGATAGATAGGAGAAATGCACATTTGTCCTCCCACGTGTGGGATGAAAGCATGTGGCCATCGTCTGTTGGTATGTGGTAGCTTGCTGACCTGCCTGACCTCAGCAGGGAGCGTGCATGAGGATTCACAGCTTGTGCTACCTCTTCTCATAGCAAATATGACAGGTAGAGACCACAGAGAGGCCTGGATATTGTGGAGGGGAGGGAGACCTGGCATATTAACGTTACAAGGAGAATATGCTAGCAATGAGGGAGGGAAGCAGTAGAGTGAGATGGTAGAAACTAGTGGGAAAGGGAGGAACCTACAGTGGTACGACCAGAAAGTATTGTAGCAAGAGTTATCATGTGGTCTTTTGGAGCAGATGTGTTTTGTACCATGGAGTTGTGATTGCAGTTTCCATCTGCATAGCTGCTGTATTTATATTTGGAAGTAAAATCTTGTAAAAAAAACAGGAGTAGCAGTTGTGATTAAATCAAATTTCTGGTGTAACGAACCTGTGCTGAACACTTGGATCGTATGTTGCAAAGAGAAAGTAATTGCTGTTAAAGCAGAGTGAGTAAAATGGCAATTTAACTTCTGAGTATAAAACCATTTTTATCTTTGTAGGGGATGTGATTACTCAGGGGACTGAGAATATAAATAAGGAAAATTAAATACCTTGAAATTTGGAAGCTAAGAGAACTTACTCTTATCGGATAATGAATTTATTTCTGGTGGAAAGTCTTACTCAGCTGTAGAAATGGATTCAGTGGTCTGTTATTAGAAAAGTTAATTTCTTCCTGAATATGGAAATACTCTGAAGGAAGTGGGAAAAATCGGATCTAGCAATTCAATGTAACTCTGTGTTACGAGATAAAAGTCAAGAATACGTCTAGAGTTCCTAACAGTAGGAAACATTGGTAAGTAGGTTGGAGGGAGGGCTGAGAGACAGCTCACAGTGTTCAGAACGCTTGTTAAGAAAAGCATGGAATAATATTGGATAATACCGTTGTCTTCCCATGCAGCAGAGGTAACGTAAACATTTGTCTCTTGCAAGGAATCTTGTAAATCATTTGCACAAGAGAAAAGTTATTTAAGTTGCATTTTGTATTGTAATCTCATGAGTATGTATGAGTTAGCACTGTTCATTTGTTCTCTTTCAACTCCACTGTACTTAATACAGTTTCTTCTTTTGATTTGGTTGCTAAAACCACTTATTCTTTGTAATCAATAGGAAGCTGGGAGGCTTGTGCTTGTTCAGTGACACTTTTTTATGTTTCGCATTTGAAAAATGTGACTCTGTCATATAGCAGTGCTTCTCTTGGACAAAGCTAAATGTCGCATTTCCAAAGAATGCAGTTAGCAAAGAATCTATACTAAATAGCGTTTAAAACACTTGCCATAGCCTATCTTTCTCATACTTACTCTCAAATAATACAATCTCACAACAACCTAGTTTTTGGCACAACCTGGCTCCTCCTAAAATTATGACAGTACCATTGCATTTTGGGATTCCAGAAGTACTCCTGACTTGAAAATCCCGTATGTTATACTTTGGGATGCTTTCTCCAGGCATTTCCTATATGATTCTCTTACGGCATATGCACTGAAGAAATCCTGGGTTGGTTGGTTGGTTTGGTTGGTTTTGTTTGACTAGAAAAGTTGCATTCTCCCAGGAGGAAACGGAGATGTATTGTATGATCATATTGTCATATTAGAGTGTATCATGTTATATATAATAACCTGATATTTTCTGGGTCTCAAAGTTTTGGTGGATGCTTGCAAGATCTTAAGATACTGTATCCATTATAGTGTGCTGGGTGCATCATGTATTTGAGTTCAGAGTTACTCCCATTGTTGTTTTATTGGAGTGTCACCGGGATTAGCCCATTAACAGGGGTAACGTGTTACCTATGGACTGAATCTGAAAAACAGTAAAATCTAAAATAGAGAGACTGATGATACAAAGGTAACACAGAGCTGACTATAAGGAGCAAAAAATCCATTGTCAGCTTCCTAATCTGTCGCTTATTGTTCAAGGAAAAAATTCTGCTAATGTCCATGGAAATTTTATTTGTACGACCACAGGGTGAACACAAATAGTATATGATTCAGGCTGTTCATTGAAGTTAGACTTAAATATAGCTAAATCCATCAGGCATGGGTTAATTTAGTGGGCTGTTGTAAGGTATCCTTCAGAACAGCACACCAGTCCAAACAAAAATTTTTGGGGATCATATGATAGTCAAAACTAAGTTGTTGTTTGGTTTTTGTTTTTTTTTCTGATTGTGATAAAGCAGAGACTTTCTTTCACAGATTTCTCACCAATTTCAATTTAGGTATTGTCTAGATAACAGAAGAGCCTTAGAGAGAGATGTGGGATATGCTGAACTTCAAACTCGTCTTATTCGCTATGAAACTCAGACTACTTGCACCAAGGAGTGCTGCCCTGTGCCAGGTGTCTTGAGCCCTCTCCCATCTCCTGCAGTCTTGTCAGAGCCTGGAAGTGTCCCTGATGGAGAATCTTTACAAAGTGAATTCAAAACAGAGGCAGCAAGGCTAAAACGCAGATCAAAAGACTTGGATTGTTTTTATCCCAAGAAAAGGTAATGCACTAAATAAAATAAATCTTTAGTATGAAATAGTTCAGCAGTCTCTTGTGAAATGCATCTTTTCTTTCATCTCCAAATGTTTTTAGTGAAGCTATCTAGACAAATGTTCTAGTTGTTTAATCCTCTTCTGTAGATTCATATTCTTTTCCCCAACTATGACCTCTCATTGATAGCTAAAGATTAATCAAAACCATGAAGTACAGGCATTTTTTATTTAAGAGATTTGGGGTTGTATCTTGCTAAGTCTCAAGTGCCTTTGAAAAGATGACAGATAGCCCCATCTAGGACTGAAACTGTCACTGCTGTTGTAGTACAAATAAACAACTAAAGGTTTAGAAAGCCAAGCGCTGTACAAACAGAATAATTGAATTCCTAATCCAAAGAACTGCTGGTGTAAGATGACATACCAAAATTGAAACTTTTTGTCAGCCTTCTTTATTAAGGTCTTTTCTGAAAGTCTAGTTTTTAAGACTTCCCTTTGTACCTCATCCTCACTCTGAAGATACAAACTCTTTGCGTCAATAAAAAATTAACTGTGATGTAACACTACTTCTGAATTCACTTTTTACTGTAATACTTCACTTCTTCCTTCTTTCCAGTTTGATACCCTTTGCCATCTAATCACAGTAAGCCTTTAACAGAATAGCCATATCTTTTGCAGCTTATTGAATAGTTAGAAAAGAAGATGCGATTGTCCTTAGCACTTCATAAATTAGAGTTTCAGAATTACAAACTGTCTTACGGTTGAAGGATCAAGAATGACAATGCTATAGTAGAATTGTAATGCCCAACTTCCCATAGTTAAGGATGACTTGTGACATTCCTGTAGAGCCAGAAAAAATTAGATAGTTTCAAGTTTTGTCTTACTCTTAGACTGGAGGCTCTTCCTAGCTATCTAGATGAAGGGTCCATATGCAAAACTACCCCCTTCTTCGAAAGAGTTTCTCTGCTTAGTTACCTTGTTTCTTCAGTTCATTTATAGACTTTTTTAAACCAGATGTGCAATGGATCTACGTGTCCGAAACCAAATCTGTCAGTAAAGTCAGATACAAAAAAAGGTTACGTGATAGAATCCTGTTTGCTGTTTTCAGATGCTGTTTGCAAGACTGTACAGTACTTAATACACTTAGCAGCACCTTCTATAGCAGAAACAAAGGCGCCAAAAGAGTCGGTAAAAACCTAAAACTTCTTTTTATTTTTATTTTTTTTTCTTTCCAGGCTAACCAAATCTGAGAGTACAGATTCTCTCCTCTCTCAGGCAAGCGGAAGTAGTGGGAGTCGCTATCCAGTTGCTGTAACGAAGAAGCGCTCTGAAAGATCAGTTTCTTTAGCTTCGATGCCATTGAAACAGCCTGGTCAGCCCCACAAAGTAACTGCTAAGGTTGGCTCCGCAAGTCGCGTAAGCGCAACTGAATCTGAGACTTCAAAGCCAGCTAAGGAATCGAGATCTCAGAAACATACAAGGGTAACGGTTTATGTTGTTTGCTTTCTGAAAATCATCTGCTTAACTTCTTTGCATGTGACTTCGTTTTTTTCTTTTTTAACTCCAAGTGAACTGTCTTCATCTCTAGTTGTTGTTATTAAATTTCATGCTCTTCCCTTGTATAAGTGAATCCTGAAGGCACTGGGGAGAGTGCTGCAGAAGCAAGGAGTGAAAAAGTATGTAAGGAGTCTTATGTCATGCCCAGGAAGTTAAGGCTGAGAGAGATAACAAACAGGAATAAAAAAGCTGGGAATGGATATCAATGACTAGGAGTTACAAAATGTAGAAAAATAATATAAAACCTAAAGGTACCAAAGAAATATCTGTGCTGGAAGAGTCAAAGCCATTGTGGAAGAACAGACTATTCTGAGAATAAAAAGATATTCTAATAATTGTACAAGTCCATTAATTGAGATAACATTTAAAACTTTGATATAATAATGTTTAATTAATAGCTGTATATATTACAAATGCCACTTTTAAGGTACAGTACACAAAACTGTTTCTGGTTTGGTGATACTAGTTTTAAATTAATCCCAAGGTCCTAGAGAGGACACAGCATGAGCTTTGGTGTTGTACTGTCAAAGGCAAGTCGGGATGATCCCAGTAAGCATAAATTGGTGTCACTTGTTCTTTTATACAGCAAAATTTAAACATCGATTCTGTGATTCTGTGTGATCTCTGGTATAATGAATGTCAGAGTAAATTTTCTACACTGACTGTAGTGTCTGGTTTGGGTTTTTTAATTATTTTTTAAATATGGGTGTGTCAAACGAGAATGTCAGAGTAAGAGGGTTTTTAATATATATATATATATACACACATATATACACACATACACAAAAATAGATGTATGTAGTACTTTGAGGAAGAGAAAACCCAAGCCATTACAAAATCTTTTCTGTCTTCCAAACCCCCTGTGAATATTCACTGATTCTTTACATTGCTTTGACATGTAAGCATTTCCTTGATTTCTGAGATGAAGGAAATGAAAATAGATTGTTAACGAACTCTTCCAGATTTGGTCAGTGGCTTGACGGCATTTGTCCAATGGATTAATGACAGAGACAAGATTAAAAAAGATCAGGCATTTGGGGTTTTTTTTGGTTGGTTGGTTTTGGGTGTTTTTCCCTTTCAGTCTTCTCCATGTATTATGACTATTATGCCTCCCATCTTGTAGGGGAGAGAGAAAGAACAAGTGTGTTTTGTTTTGGAGTTTGGGGTTTTTTTTTCCTCTTTGGCAATTTTTCATGAACTTTTTTTTGATGAACTTTTGAGTGTGTTTCTGTTGTTTCCAAGATGCTGAAGGAGGTGGTTGCTAAGACTCTTCAAAACCACGGAATTGCAGAGGATCACAAGTGCTTCGCATCGTGCAGCCAGCGTCTGTTTGAGATATCAAAGTTCTACTTAAAGGTAGCTAGAAGACACACTCTTAGAGTTGTTTGTTCTTAGTTAAGCAAATCCATTCCTGAATAAAATTGGAGAGGGACTGTGGGATATTCAGACTTGATTAAACTAATATTTCCTAGTGGTGTGTTAGTAGTGTGTAGAGTCTGGATAAACCTCTGGACTTTTCAAATGCAGAAGCTAGTGGTACAGTATATTTTGGCGGTTGTTTGGGAGTTTTTTTAAACCTTATAAAGCAGTAATCTTTTACGTGAGATAGCATGTTAAAGCAGTGGTCTGTTCGGTGAAGTCACGCTTATGCTATTCTTTAGCTGTTGTAGCTATCTCCCAGCCAGAGCTGTGACAGCTCAGCTTCTCCCTTGTTCGAAGGCTATTGGCTCAATAGGTACCTTGCACAACTGACTCAGAAGTTCCAGTTCCCTGACGTACTCACAGAATTCCTTGTAAATGCATTGCAGATGTGCACAACTATCTAACACCTACTGAGTTGGCAGCACCCTGTAGAATTGCATCAACCTCTGTTTTAGGAGATGAGAATTCTTTCCACAATACCTAGGGCACTTTGTGAGTCAATGCTTGAGCCTGTGTTACTTAGTCTGGGCACAAAATGGAGTTAAATTACACTACAGGGTATTTAAAAGCTATTGCTCACAACCTGAGCTGCTGTTTCTGCTCATTTGCATGTGTTTAGTCTACCAGTGTTTGTGAACTAACTCAGTTTAGCCAACTTCAGTAAAGGTGATTTAAGCTAAATGAAGTTGCAATTGAAGAGGGCTGAATGTTTACACAGACAATTAGAACACCTTGCTGATGAGCACCAACTTCTTAAATAATTACAACGCAGTTGTGCAGTCATTCTGTAAGTGCTCCCAGAATATGCCCTGAAGGAAGATCTTGTAATCCAAAGTCAGAAAGACTTGTGTGTAGGGATGAGTGAGTGGGGCAAATCAGATGGGTTCATCGTTCCATTCCAAGTAGAAGAGAAAAAGAAGAGCACTGCAGTGATCCTGTCCTGTGGAAAGCTGATCTAGAGAGGTGTAGCAGGATTTTGTTCTCCTGAAGTGTTTTGCAGCCCCAAGGTTGTAGGACACCTTAGAATCATTTTCTGTTCTGCATGCTTCAGAAGCATGATATCATCGGTATCATTTTCCTTTGGAGACGAGTAGTAGATGAATTTTCTTCATTTTCCTTTCTCTTTAGGCAAAGTTATGTGCTTGTTTTGTTTAAGAGAGTGGATTAAGTTGGGCTTAATGGACTTCAAAACAAACAAGCCATTCTAGGTTTTTCCTTTCTTCTAATTTGTTTTCTTCATGTCTGCTTTGCTGTTCTTTGATGGAACTCTGCATTGCAGTCTAAGCACACAGTTGATTTCCATGTTTATGTAGAAATAAGATTTCAATCAAGACTGTAAGAACTTTGAATATCATTTAAGAGAAATGAGGGTAACACCCCCCTGGTTATTAAGACTTTTATAATCCAAATTAGAGTGAGCATATGAATCTGGTAATGTCTGTGGCTTTGTGTTTCATATTTAGGATCTTAAAACTTCTAGAGGACTTCTTGATGAAATGAAGAAAACAGCAAATAACAATGCTAAGCAGGTAAGACCATTTGTTTATTTGTTCCAGTAACTAGCCAAGGCTAAATGTAGCTGTGGCAGCTTGGTTGTAGGACGGTTTAGTCCACAGCCTTGAGAGACGAAGAGATGCTTTCGTTTGGCTGTGGGTCTCCTTTCACTCTCTGATCTCAAAAACTTTTGCTCAAACAGCAGTCCCATGGCAAAATTGCCAGTTGAATTTATTGAGGTTTTAGACAGTATCCTAGTTATACCTGCCAATATGATGTGTCATAGTGAGAAATGGAAATGAAAGCAATAAATGTTTCCACATCACTCGGAAAAAAAAAAGGAGAGATGAGATTTTTTTCTTCATTTGAGAGAAGCCTGGATCATTAGGGAATTCTTTCCTTGTGTTGAAGGAAATAACATTTCTTTTCAAAGGTTAGGAAGCAATAAAGGGATCTATGAAAAGGAATAAACTCTTTGGAGAAGCAATGAAAATTAGTGATTTTAAGCTTGGGAATAACTGTAAGCACAAGGGATATCGGTCAAGCTTATTTGTGTGTAAGGCGGGACTTACGTGAACAGTAGCAAAGAGCAAATGACAGGCATAAATATTCCTGTCCTCCAGAAATTAAGCAATTGATTTAGATTCTGAAAAACATGCTGAAGTGACTTTTTGTGCTGGAAACGCTAACTTTTTAGCGTTGTGTGTGCACCTCTTTGCTAGTACATGAAGAGAGTGGAGTCAAGTAGCTCAATCCAGGAGATCTAAAAATGCCTTTTTGTAAAGACACGGCATTCTGTAAAATTAAATACAATTCTTAGGTAACTATCCTCTCAGTTTATTAACAGCTTTTTCTCCTTTTGAATGGATTACTTTTAAATCTTTTTTAATAAACACCACACAGGTGGTGATAAATGTGGTGAAGAAGAAAGAAACATCTTATACGCATTATCAATTCAAGTTGATTTCAGGAACTGGAGTTATGTAAATTGTTTGTTTTCGCATTTATTTTCCCAGGTGATTGAATGGGTTTTGGAGAAGACTGGCAAGTAGAGGTACTGAATGGCTGCTCCTCACACCTTCCCAGAAACTGGAGAGTGCACTTCCGATTGTAAGCAAAGTGTTATACTGCCTAGCACATGCACACACGTATCTACACACCGGAAGGACTTTGGTCAGTGTAATTATGTTGATTCAATTCTCGAGCACCATAGCGCGTTTTTGAAACTTTTTATACTGAAAGTTTTAATTTTTAAAAAATTTGAGAAAAGGTTTTATTTTGTATGCCTATTTATTATGTTTCATTGTTAAAAGGAATATAGCTTGACTTGGTTTGATAAAGCTTTGTATGTTTTTGAACCAGAATATTTTTTATGTGAATAAAAAACCCATCAGATCTAATTTTAATATCAAAACTACTTTGTTTTTCCTTTTTGTTTGAAGATGTCTATTCTTTTTATTACTACTTGCTGTTGTATAAACAGCTGTTTACAGCATCAACCGTTGACATTTTATAGATTAAGAACAGTTCCTATTCTGCAGGTGAATGCAAACATAATTAGAATTGGAGTCACAATTATCTCTGTGTTGTTGTATAAGATAAAAAAAGAAGCACGTCCTTTGAAACTTTGTGCAAGGTCCCATTAAAGAAAAGATCATTGTTTTTCAAGCTGAATTTCCAGTATAATTTCACGCATAGTTCTTGTAGCACTCCTCAGAAACAATTCATAACAAAGTTCTGAGATTCCTTTTGGGGAGAAGAAAAAAATCAAAATGGTATCAGTAATGACGATTATGAGAGCTGGGAAAGAGCTGGCATACTGTGATGGAATGTAAGGGAAAGAAGAATTTCCACCTGAGTTGCAAGCAGAGTAGAATACTAAATTCGTCCTCAGTTTGCTTAAGTCTCAAGTGTGTACCTGGCTTGTACTAGTGTAATTATTCAAGTTAGGATTGTGTTGAGGTGAGGAGTTCCTACCAAAACAAAGATACTTTACAGCTTTCAGTGTAAGGATTTTCTATTCATCGTACAAACTAACATGATTAAAATTGATAGAGATGCAGTGTTATTGTTTGCTATATTCTCCTGGAAGGAAAATGGATTAAGCAATACTAATATGAACAAAATGTAATAATATGAAAAAGTAATTGAACTAAACCATGTGTAGGTTAGACTTAATCCTGTAAAATCTACTCATTCTCTAAAGAGCCTTCCTGATTTTGTGACATTATTTTTTGCTTAATTCTATTTTGTGTAAAGCCAAGCCCTAAGGAGGTTTTTTCATGTCTAACAGGATCTTGCATTTAACTCTTCTGCTCCTTTGTTTGAACATGTATTGTTCTCCCGACATCTACAAGACCTTCTGTATGTGGGTGTGTGCTTGTTTTAACCCCCCACTGAGGGGCAGGCAGTAGGAACCCACGTAGCTGTTCCACTCTGAGGATGGGCTGTAGCGAGTACAACGTGACTCTTGGCCCAGACAAACATGACCGCTTTGGAGCGGGATTACATTTGTCTGCAAAATGCCACACATTCATAGCATCCAGGTCAATAACTTAAAGGGTTTTACTGATTTGGTGAGATAGAAACACAATGAAGGTAGATAATTAAATAATTATTTAATAAGTGCATGCACAAAACTGCTCCAATGTATTAATTACTGCATATGGCTCCCATTTCTTTGCATTCAAGACAGAAATTGTTTCTTTGTGTAGTTGTCTGAATAATCTTAGAGCCACACACTTTAAAATACATGAATGCTTACATTTCTAATGTGTGAAATTTAAAATACTTTGCCCATAAACCAAGAAATTAATCAAGTTACTAATCTTCCTTAACATCCAATAATGAATAAAGAAAGTTTCTATTTCCAAAGAGAGAGAAAAGCCTTAGGTTATAATCTTGTGTCTTCAGCCTGAATGCTGATACTGTTGTCCAAACACTAAAGCAAGCCAATGAAAGTTGCATTTCCTACTTAACTCTGAGGGGCTTTATATACTTGTAATTACAAAAAAATTACAGTTAAGAAATTATGCATAAATTGATAACCAAAGTATCAAAACTCTACATTTCATAAAATATTTGCAGCTTGCTGCCATGAGCAAAGAAAATCCCTTTAAGGAAAGCAATTAATAATCTTTAACTGGCTTTCTTGATGAAGAACTATCTGCATGTATCTGTAGAAGGGCTTCCATAAAAAGGTGGCATTTAAAATTATTTTTTATTGTTTTCTCATTCCACCCTTACCTCTCTCTGAGGTGAGCCCTGGGTTTAGACACTATCTTAATTCATGAGCAAGTAGAACTCAATGGTTATTGTTTTAACTAATTTTGTAGACTCAAAGGCTGGCCTGAAATAATCAGCAGGAAAGCAGTTAATGAAACATAAGCATTTGGACGTATTGTTTATTTACATGGTTCCCAGTGATGAACTAATACAGTGCTGCACAGGTCTCATTTGCTCTTTGTTATTATCTTGTTTGTTTTTTGTTTTTTTTTAAGGTAAGTGATAACTAGTCTATTATTGTGGGTTAATAACACTGTGCCCCATTCGAGCTGTGATAACTGTGCTTGTGCATTCTCTTAACCTACAAAAAAGCACACAAAATAAATAGACATGATCTACCCTAACAGCGCTAAACCAAATTGCCTTCCATCTGTCATAGTTCAAAAACCTTACACTAAGAGTTCCCACAGCTCAGCTAACGTGTTGTAACTTACATGGTACAGGACGTAACGTTGCCCTTTGCCTCTGAACTTCAAATTATTTTCTTGTTTGTGGCTGGTGAACCCAAATTCCAGTCTGCCCTATGCCTACTTTCCTGTAGAAAATTTGTGTGCTTGCTTTCATGTTTTTGCAAGTCAGGGTAGAAGTCATATTCACCAATACACATTTATGGTGTACCCATAATCCATGTTATGTGTTTAGGCAAGACTGGGCCAAGACAACACTGATGTGGTTGTGATTATTTGGTGAGGTGATTACTTCTAGTATTACAGCAATTGCCTGATGAATGTCACTTGGCTACAACAGCACTTAACTTGGGTACAAATGCTTTTCCAAATTCTCAAACTCTCCAGTTCTCCCTGGGATTTGTTTTCTAATGCCTCTATATACACAAGCACAGAAATTCTGACAAAAGAAACAAACTGAAAAGCTAATCCTATGTGGGAAAAGTGGCTGATATGTTCACAAGAGGTTGTTATCTTTGTTACTTTAAATATTTAATGGTTTTCCCCTCATGCTTTTAAACTAAACTTTTGCCCGGTTAATCTAGGTGTTCACTTATATCAAGCAGGCTGAGTTTCTTGAATTTTTTCTAGTATATTATTGGTCTTTAAAATCAAAGTCACCACTGAATTAAAAAATGTCTGTTTTAGATACTTTAGTAATGTTATATATAGTAATAGTGTGTGTGTATAGTAATATATATTATATATACTCTCCATATAGTAAATAGCCCCAGCAAACAGGTAGTTATAAACCTGCCAGTTTGACTCTTTTATGAAAAGTAAGATAAACTTACAAATCAAGGAGTATAACAATCTGGAGCACATTGTTTGTTTAGGTTCCGATTCTACTTCCACTGAAATCAAAGAAGTTCGCATCAACTTTCCAACGTGAGTAAAAGGACATTGAGTAGTCTCTTTGCAGATGGAAATCAGCTCAACCTCTACCTCAAACTAGATGTGTTTCCAAAGGCGAAGAGCTGGATGGAGTGGGCTCCCATGTCCTGGGGGGAAAAAGGAATACTTACCTTCCGCAGAAAAAAAAAGAAGTTCTTTCTTTCCTTGGCAAAGACAAATTCTCATGATGTTCATGGCAGTGATTTACTTGGTAGTGCACAGAGTTGTGTTCTGATTTATAAAATGCCTTAAAAGATGTTAGTTCCACTTAAAGAGCAGGACTCTTAGGAAACACCAGTATGCTTCCCTGAACACAATCAGATTGGCTTTATTTTGTTTTATTTTTTTAACAAACACCTTATATCACATTTTTCCAGTAACATATATGTTCTAATATGTATCCAAGTCTTTCTAACGGTGAAGCTGATATACAGACTTTCTGATCAGACCATTCGATTTACACTCAGTATTTTGTGAAAAGAGTGAAACTCCAGAATACCCCTGTTTAGGATTTCCGTGAGGCTGATCTGCCATACCTCAGGTAAGACTGAAAGAACAGACATAAAATCCCATGGTTAGCTTTTCTATTTGGGCCACTAAGTTAAGAATTAGAGAGGAAGAAAACCATCCTTTTTTCTATAAGCGTTTATAAGAACTAAGGCTGGCACAGTTGGCCTCACTCCTTCAATGCAGAAGCTTGAGCAGAAGTTTCTGTTCTGTTTGTTTTTTATGACTCCTGTAACTGCCCAGTTAAACGTAAGCAACAGAGAAAGCATTGTCACTTCAGCAGGTGACTCTGAACGACCTTGCCCAGAACGTCCCTGTGGCCTTTCAGAAAATGCCAGCAGCAGAAAAAAATGCTGCCTAGTTATGCCTCAACAGTGCCACTATGACCTGAACACCAAGTGTACTTGATAGAAAGCACCAATGCGCCATTGATAGTACGTTAATACTTTTAATTTTAAATTTTTAAAAATCATTCTGTTGATACGATGAATAGTTCTCTCAAGTAACTGAATTCTTAACAGAATGACTGAGGTTTAATATGTATTTTTCCCCAGCCCAAAACCAAAGGACAGCCTTCCAAACAGCTTGTTTAGGTACCAAGTAAGCTCACCTCACAAAAATCCAATAAATGACTTTATTAAATATATTCTTTTCCTCTAAAATATAAATATTCACTATACTCTTATAAATGTGGAGTAGGTCCATATTTCATTTGTCTATCCATCCAAATATGAATCAGTTCAAAATCTGAAAATGAAGAAATAGCATCTGTATTTATCATTATTTTTCTATAAATATATATAATATGAGTTTTCTTTCCAAACTGTTTAGTTATTCACTTATACTTCATATAGTACTGAGCACCTTAGATAACATATTGTGTCATTTAATTGTTGGTACTAACATAGGAATTTGTAATATTTACAATGCAGGTACATGTTAAGTATAACATTCCAGTGATTTGTGTTAAAGGAATAGTGCAGTATAGTTTACATGTGTATTTAACCTACCCCACAGTACGCAAGTTTTCACTTGAACCTCTGGAAGTTTTATCGGAGCCTGTGTCCAGATTTTTCAGTTATACTTTGGAACAGCAATAAAAGTGTCCTGAATCACTTTTTAGGAACTTCACACAAAGTTTTACATGAGGCTGTGATGTGAGTTCATACTCAAAGACCCAGTCCCCCAGCGTACCGACTGCTCTCGGCTTCTCCGAAGACATTCTGGAAGCTTCCAAGCCAAAGGAGACCCAAGGAACTGCCACAGAAGGTTATGTGAGGTGGCTAAATGAGAAATCTCCGTTTGGAAATTATGGGTAAGTTATGTGACCTGCTCTCTCCTACCTTGTGAATTTACACGAGGAACTAATTTTTAAGTGCAAGTACAGTGACAGTAAAAACAAAGTTCGCCGCTAAATACCCCTCCCAGGCCCGCTTTTGACTGCAGGAGGTGCTGGGAGCAGGGCTGCTCTTCCAAATGGCAATTTAGCTATTGTTCTTCAATGATCATTTTCAGTATTTGCAAAATCAGCCCATCACCTTAATTTTTTAATTAGTTTCAATGATTAAGATATCTATGGAAACCACCACAAACTAATTCTGTGAATAAACAGCATGACTTATGCTTAATGCTCAAGACTTAGCTTAAAAACAACATGGAACTCAATGGTGTTCTTAACGTGACTTAGCTGGCAAAGAGGAAAATTAAGTTGAAACTTGTATGCTTTTTCCAGAATAAAAGAAGTATTGTCGTATGACAAGTAAACTTCTACTAACTTTGGATTTATTTCTTCCCGTACAGTTCCTGTCCTTCAAAGTGTGAATTCAGGGCAAAACTCTAAAAGCAAACAAACCCTCACCCCTACATGAAGCAGTTCTGTTTACAAAGTAAGAGCAACATAAATGCCATCCCTGCTCTGCTTCTTTCTGTTCCCACCCACCCCATTCAGCC
The DNA here is from genome assembly GCA_013400195.1 of Aramus guarauna. Lineage (NCBI taxonomy): Eukaryota > Metazoa > Chordata > Aves > Gruiformes > Aramidae > Aramus > Aramus guarauna. The sequence continues at coordinate 211,150 of VXBL01006968.1, read as the reverse complement.
AATTTAGTAGTCCCAGGTGCAAGCTCTGTGTATGATCTTTGATGACCAAGGTCAGTGTTCCCGCCTGCTGCCCGCTTTGTGCCCAACGTAACCATGAACAAGGTGAAACTCCAAGTGTTTTGACTTAAAACAGTAAGCTGCGATGCAAAACAGGAACTAGTAAATTGTGGGTACGGAGGTGAACGTCTTACGTTTCACCTCCAAGAAGTAAACCTGGACTTGCCAAGTCATGCTTATAGGAGTGGTTCCTTCCACATTAAGGCTTATCTGGCAGTGCAGCTCGTGTTCTTGCCCCAGTGCATTTCCTCACTGTTGTGGAGCTGCTTGAATAACTTTTCTGATCTAATCTAGAAAACTCAAAAAAAAACAACAAAAAAACAATCAAGTCTTCCTCCCTACTCATATTTTTTCTTCTATCAAGACTACACTACCAGCCTCTGCAGCGCTAAGGGGGTGACACACTTGGGGTAGGACAGGAATCTCCGCACTGCTTTCTGTAGGAAAACTGCTGTGGAAACGTGCTGGCAGAAGCTTAGGGCACGCTGCAACATGGACCCAGGTAACTTGAGGATGCCCCGCTGACAGCTGACTCTCAATACATCGCTGTGGCTGGTCTGGCTTTGGGTCCATCACTAGAAATGTACGCAAGATGTCTTTATCATTTAATTTGAAAGGGCCACTTGGCCGGGACCCTCCAGCTGTTTGCTGACCACAGCTGTAATTCTTTAGAGCATCCTACTCAAAGGTGCATATTTGCTCTGCTGAGTATTCGAGCAACAGGTTCTCAGATAGTGCCCTGAAAGAAAAATCTTCTGTAAGTGGTGCACAGGTTAGCATGGAAAAAATATTTTACTTTTGGATGGTGGGACAATCTTGTTTGGAGAACTTCTACTCAAACAACCTTGAGCTTGCGTCACAACCAACACCCACTCTCGTCTGCTTAGCCCTTTACTTATTCTGTAGAAACAAGTACATTGAATTAGGCACAATTTATGATTTTGAAACATTTACATGTATGGTACTAACACGCTTTTACTGCCTGATACAGGATTTTAAAATCCCATTATTTACAATGAAATCCACCATTTTCCTTGTCATGCCATTTCTGTAGCTGATCGAAATGAAACCTGGGCCTTGGAAGACTGCAGAAATGGCCAAGGCCTGGTGCTGAATCCCGAGCTGGTGTACACTGCTGGCTGGTGTGGGTTTGCTGCTGTTGACTGTACTTCAAATTAGCGTGGTCGCTCTGTCTTTCTTTGAAGAAACAGATGTATCCCACTTAGGCCACCAAGCCAAGTCTTGTAATCTTTGCCGACAGGAAGGAATGAATGATGAACACAATTGGTTTTGGACAGGAATGAAGGTCCAGCTGCTGAAAGTGCAGAAAGAAATCAAGTTGAGAATCATTAGATTACAGCTCAAATAAGCAATCATTTACGGAGTACTTGATTAACTGCTGCATGGTACTTTCAACAGACTTCTATTAATAACTACCCTTTATTACAACATACTGTGTTTTCTTTGCATATAGCTGCAAATATTTACGTTACTAAAAGTAATAAGCATCTTGAGAGCAGATGAGATCCCGGTGCCTCTGGGCTTGCGTCCACCTGGGTAAGCAGCAGAAAACTGAGTCAGACGCTGCAAGTTTCCAGGAGGTTCAACCCCTCCGTCTTTTCAGGCTCTGTTTCTGACCACGGATGGTGGTGGGAGTGCTGTGTCCAAAACCCAACAGACTTGTCAGCACAGACAGCGGAATCAACACTAGGTTCACATGGAAACAAACCAGATTTGCCCTTCCACCAGTCGTGCATTAACTGTATTAAGAGCTAGTAACAAATTCCCTTCTGAAAGCCTGACAATAAGCAGTTTGCAGCATATGTTATCAAAGGTGATGGGAAGAATTAAGCATTCCATGTGCTCAGGAACTGCTGAAAAAAATTGGCAGGAAAGACCATGTTTACATGCATAACTTATGGTATCTAAACTGCTCATAGGAATAAGCACCTTATTTTTAGGCATTGTGACAGGTAACTTAGAGGCCTAAGCAGACAGTTTGTGCTACATCTGTAAGTCTTCAACTTTTTTTTTTCCAGCAACTAGATGTTCAAAAATGTCTAAGGCACAGCTTGTTGTCATAACATCAAGTCCCTGTGTGTATGTTGGAATTAATAATATCTCATTCTTAAGTTCTTCCACCCACAATCATTTAAAAAGTGAAATGGATACATATAAAAATTCTAAAATCTGGCTATGTAGAGAACAATTTGTTCTTAAATGTAAGAAATCTTTCATTCCTCTTTACGTGGTTTTACCATTTTATCTCTCTTTTTAGTTGATCTTGTTCTAAAGCCAGATTGTCACGCTGTACTAGAAAGCAGAGCGTCTAAATAGTGGTACTGGAACCTGTATGGCCAGCTGTTATTAGTGCTTCTCCACCCCCACAGCCTGGAAGATCACCAAAGAGATGGCAACGTGCATCCCTCCACTAAACACAGAACTTACAATTTCTCCATCTTTTCCTCCAAAGTCTAAATAAAGCATCCTTATTCCATCATCTGAGGACATTTTCAGTTTTTCGTAGGGATATTGTGCAATTGTCTTAGAGAAGGCACCATCTTGCGGTTCGGTTGTGAGAGAGAATCCATGTTCGTAATGGATGGTCAAACGGCACTCCTGGCTTTTATATGTGCAAGCTGAAGAAGGAAAGAAAATTTAGTCGGTAACATTCTTAAAAGCAACACATTCCATTTGGCTGCAGGTATCTGCATTTTACATTCGATCTCAACGCTATCTTGTGGAAACTACCCTTTCTGAAACTGGGCTAATCGTGCTCTAACTGTAAACCTGCAGATTTGGGAAAACAACAGAAGTCTTAAGAGTTTAGGTGTTCACATCCCAAATTCTCTTTTCCCCCACTTTCCTGTGAACAACTCTGCCAAGAAGGGACCTTGGCACAGGGATAAAAAGCACTGCAGCAGAAGTACAGGTTGATGCTCTTCTCCTGTTTTTGGGACGAAAGTCATCAGCATCACGGGGCTGAGAAGATGGCTGTGCCCTCCAAGAGGTTCCCACGGAAGGCCCTGGTTGGTTCCACATCGGAGGCACTCACAACGCAGCCGAGCTCTCCGGGAGGCACGGCGCTGGCAGCTGACGGGCAGGGGTCCTCGTGGGCGGCAGCATGGGGCTTCACAAAATCAGAGCTGCCCTTTGTCGTGGAGCAGATTTGTGCTTTGGCTCTTGCTCTCATGGTTTTAGGCAAGGAACGGAGATAATGTTCAACTTGAACAGCCCTGTCAAGTGGAGAGCTAGTGGGGGAAGGACTCCCAAATCCTGGGAGCACTCAAAACAAAGGTGCGGCCTTAAAGCCTCAGAGCCATCCCAGGCTAGCAGCTACCCAGCCAAACAGGGCATCGCTCCAGACCATCGACAGCCGATTAGTTTTGTTTCAGATGATTTTGCACCTAGAGAAGCGCTGAGAAGTGACACCCTGATGTTCAGGGAGGGAGATGACTAGCTGTCAAAATGTGGCTATTGGACTGGTTTGGGTTTTGTTTTACTCATCTCAAGTACGCAGAGCTGGGTGAATCAACGACCATTTCATGCTTGTGAATGTGTCAGTCCTCCCTCTGCAGGAGAAACTCCTGCCAGGCTCTCGGGCAGGAGTTTCAGAAAAATGCTTTTTTCTGTGAGTTTCTGGAAAAACCTCTGATGATCGCTTCTCTGAGACACACAGCCCTATATGACTGATTACAGACTTGTGTCTGACACAACGTGCCAAGAAGAAGACCAAAAGTCAGAATGACAGTGACTATGTCCTGGTTTTATGGTACTGGCCACAGGTACCACGCCAGCTAGAGCTGGCTGAGAAAGCAAGGGGGCAATATTGTATATACATAGAACCCTAAATACGTACATTTTTTTAAATGAATCACCTCTAGCAGAAGGAGCTTGAACTACCCAGGAGTGTCACAAAGAGATGTGGAGACGCGGCGCTGCAGATGTTACTCACACGTGGTGATTTCCGTGATGAGCTCCGCAGAATTGTGGCAGCCCTGCACTACGCTCCTCGTCCACAGTGAGAGGTCTCGGCTAGTCTCCGTCCTGAACAGATGGGTTTCGATCCCTTGCCTTGTACCGGTACGGGTTGCGAAAGACAAATCCACCCCGGACTGCGGTGAGCCTTTTCCTGGGCCAGAATGGACCAACCTGCAATTGGATTTGCAAACACATCAGGGAATTATAACGCTGACAAGGTACACCTTGCCAAAATCCTCGCCTGAGCATAGCTCTGCTCTGTGCATTCATGAACGCATGTGGTTGGGAGCATGGGAACTCACACCTCTGTGTTTGAGCCTAAAGTGCCTCACGCAGAAGAGTGAGGTCCAAAGCAGTGAGTAGTGCAGCAGCCCGACATGCAGGTGATGATGGTGATGTCCCAGGGGGCCCTAAATTCCTAATGAATCGTAGAAAACACCCCTTTGGATGAGGAACTGAGAGAAATCACCGAATGGCCTGTGGTGATGGGGTTTGGCGCACAGATGTGAGTGCTCACTCATGAGGCAGCTGAATCCGACTTTCACTGTCAAGCTGCAGTTGCCATAAAGCTTAAATATCTGCAGACAAACTCAGCGATAAATGCTGTCAGATAAAGTAAGAGGTTCTGTATAATATGCAGATGTGAAAGTACTTTTCCCGTAAGGAACCTGCAAAGCACAAAATGCTGCAGCTATTTGTAATCTGAAATTCTGTCACATTTTACTGCAATTAACATTTCTTTAGCCTGGCATCAACAGGTGATCTCCCATGACCAGGAAAGGTTTGTTCATCTGGTCAAACACTAATTGCAGGGAATATTTTTGAGTGAGAAAATCAACACCTCGTAATATTTAATTCTTCTTGAAGACTCCTTTTGTGGGTTGGGTTTTGTTTGTTTGTTTGTTGTTTTTTTTTTTCCTGCAGAAGTGTGGATAGTCAATACAGAATTCCCTCAGGGACATGACACTGATGCAGATGAAAATAATAATTGATTGATATTTAAGACCCACACACCAACCCTCTGAGGGAGTCACAAAATAAAACTAGGGAAATTCTTCTGAAAAACCTGTTTCTGTCTTGTGTCTCCTGTTTCCCTTTCTATAGGCAAACAATATACTTCATATGAGACTATAAAGTAAGTATGTACATGGTAGAATACTTGTGTTGAAGCATAAAACATTAGATTATACTAATTATCTACTGAATGCTAATTCACCCTCAAATTATTGTTTTGCATCTGGAAGAACAGTTGCCTGTTAGCTGACGCTGTAGAAGTATGCCATGAAAGAGAGATGTTTTAGTAGGGGGGAAAAAAGCAGAAAGGGAAGAAAAAGCACAACTTTAGCTTTTCCGTTATTGAAACACCAGCCATAGGGCATCTGAAATTTCCCCCAATTTCCTGGCAGTCCGTGCTGCCGTTTGGGATGTACATTGTGCCGAAGAGATGCCCTCCTCTTTCATACCCCGCTAGAAGGTTTGCAAGATTTCGTACTCAGGTTCCTGGTAACTTTGGATTTTGACCATCCACCTTGATTTGACGTTCCTGGGAGGCAAGGGGCAGAGTATCCTGGGAAGAGCCGCCCTGCCCTGTGTCTGGGCAGAAAAGCCTCTTCCGCAGAGGCACCACCACCCTCCTCAAATGCTTTTTTGCCCCCCGAAGGGCTGGGTTAATGCCCCGCTCAGCTTTGATACTCGAGGCCTCCTAACTGCACCCTGGGCAGATTTTGGAGTCGGGGAGTCAGTGGCAAACAAACAGCCCAAAAATTTTTATTCACTTTCATTTGGCGTGAGGAGGTGCAAACTGTGAGGGGAAGCTGCATCTTGATCATGGAGAGCAGGAGCTGAAATCTCCGGTGAGTTCTGCTGCTGCCTGTCCCCGGCCGGTTGTCCCAGCGCAGGCAGGGCCACCGCTCTCACGCTGCCTTCTGCTGCCGGGGGGGCTGCGGGAAAGCAGCCTGGAGAATCACTGCCTGAAACCTGTTCCGTCCTCTCCTTGGGTCACCCCTTCTCCTTTATACAGTGCTCATCAGCTGTGCTAAAAATTATTTTGTAATACTCACGATACCGAATATGGGACAGACAGATGGTTCCAGTTGTTTTATTTCCTTTCAAATCCACCCCCCTCTACTTCTTCACGCTTTATCCATAGCACTGGCATTTTAGATTTGTCAGCATATGGACAGAATGAAGATGTACTTTACAAATTATCTGTACACATCCAACATGAACCTTGTTTCTTACCTGCCTTCTCAAAATTCAGTCGTGCTATTTACAAATCCTATTTAAAAATACAACTCCAGACCATGTTTTGAAAAGTCATGCAGTTAAACATGAACTACACAAATATGCAGGGGACCATTTGATAACATTTATGTACCAGCTGGCGGCACTGATGCATTTGGGTACAAGTCAAAGGATTCCCAAGCTTTAATAAAGTTGCATTTGCACAAACTATTTCATTTACATAAAAGATGTTTTATCCTAAAGACCAGAAATATACCTTAAAAGGCAAAAGAATAGTCTTAGGAACTTCACAGGCGGCTTCCCCCCACCTCTGCCTCCCACCACTCTGACTGCAGAGGAGGTTGTGTCCATGGGGCACCCTGCACCCCAGAGCAGAACTGGCACACCAGGGCCAGCTCTGGAATATTCACCCACAGTCCCTGAAGGTTGCTCAGCTCCATGGAAGTTTCTGAGATACCAGCGAGTGCGCAGGAGCGGGAACACGCTTCCCTGGAGCAGCCAAAGCCACAAGAGGGCAGGAGAAGGTTGGCCACGATCAAGTCTGTTTGCTCAGCGCGTAGATGGTAAGCAGCGGCTGCAAAATGCAACTCTTGGCATGTTTCAGAAAGCCAGGGGGACGCTTCTAATCTTCTGTGATTTCTCCCTTGTCTCTCTATGTTTTGGGTACCTCTTTGGCATTATTCTTTGCAAAGGCGTGCTAGCAAGTTGGGTATGGTCCAACGTGAAGTGCTGGTGCCAGGCGAGAGGCACTGGGACCTGCTTCTCATCCTAATGCTATGAAAGGAGTTTCAACCACTTACTGCAACAGCAAAATCTAATGGCTTCTTCAAAAAGGGCAGCAAAACCAACACTGACATTCAAAGCAAGTGCTCAGCTGCTCATTTGAGCTTTATCTCAGAAGAGGCCGTGATACAGATACATCAACAGTCATGCAGCTCTGCCCAGTAGAAAGCCACTCTCATCTGACCTTTCTTATGTTGAAACCACTCCTTACCCTGACTTAGCATTTGAAACCTGCTCCGGAAGGGCTGTACTCTTTGGAAACCTATGCACATGCTCTCAATTCATCCAAGCCGTGCCCCACGGGGAGCCACAACCACCCTCACTGCCCCGGGACGACGAGCAGAGAGCTTGCACAGCTTGCACGCCACCTCACGCACCTTCCCCAGGGTGCTTGGGGACCCCTGTGCTCCCCGGCTGCCCCTCTCTCCGCTTGTACAGACAAATAATCGGTGCCCAAACTCCTTCAGCAACTTTCCACGGCACGAAGTGTCAAACTGCTTTAATACTTTCTGCTTACAGAGCTCAGCTTCACACGAAAGCTACTTACCTGATCTTTAATCAGAGTCCGACGTAGGCTGCTTTATTATATTTATTTTTTTCATTTCATATTTGGCTATGATAGATAATGTGATTTGATTGCAAATATTTAAGATGTAATTACTTAAGCCCTATTCCCATGCTAGAGGGAGGCACTGTTATTCAGGCATAAGGAAACACTGAAACAGAGATTATGACAAAAAGGTCTTTGGAGTCAGGGCTATGAGCCAGCCGCTGTGCCTCCCAAGGCAGGGATTTAAAGGAACAACTTAAATCTCCTGATCTCAGTTTTAGTTTCAGCTATTACTTATATTCCACACAAAGCTGGGAAAGACTGACTTGAAAATATTTTTAGGTCTTAATAGCATCCATAGGTTGAAGGCAAACTTATCAACAAACAGAAAGGGCACGTTGAAATTCTGCTGTTAAAATACTGTAAGAAGACTGTAATCCTTCCACCACCTTCCAATATTCTTTGCTCATTACGCCTTGGGTAGATTAAGCGTGACTCTGTACAGTATCTGGCACTGAAGTTTTCCAGTTTCAGCAGCTTTTCAAATAAGCATTAGCTAAGCAAAAATGTTTTCCCAAGGACTCATAAAAATCTGAAAGATGGGAGCAGCCAAGATTACAACATGTGGTCTGCAAACTTTCCAGGTGAAAAGTTCTAAACTGCGCTGATCGATGCGCAGAGCAGATTAAAAAACCCCATCACGAGGAGGGTAATCACTGACCGAGCACGAACACAGCAGTCAATACCAACAGCAAACCCTCTGTATTCTTTTTTGGCATACCTGTACTCAGTGTGACAGATCGTAAAAGCAGAATCCTGCGGGGTTTTAATCAAAATCACCCGAAACAGTAGGTGTAATGATTTAAGGAATCTGTCAATTTATGTAATCTGCTCACCTTGGGGATTCGTGTATTTAAAGGTATTTATCAGATTGCGACTCCATTCTGAATGTAAAGTCCTGTATATCTCCTGTCTTTTTACCTGAGTGTTACATTCGCAGCGATACGAGTAAGACATCACAGAGATGGGGCTGGAATGGTTCTCAGGAGGTCACCCACCACGTCCCCTTCCCAGAGCAGGGCTACCTCTGCTGATGCGCTCCTGAGGGTTACACTCTTACCCGTCCTTCAGAGCCCCACTGAGGAGGATCGTACACCTGTCCTAAAAACCTAACCCAGTACCTCGCCCGCACACCAAGTTTTTCCCAGGACCTACCCCGAACATCCACAAATGCAGCCAGCTCTGTCCTGTGGTATCCAGCAGGGACCTGGAGAACATGCTCCCCTGTCCTCCTCCTGGTTTCTCATCTTGAAAACTATTGACATGTTTTCCATGGATTTCTATAGATTAAAACCCCCAAGGTTTCTTAAGTATTCCCCTACTGATAGTGTTTTCTAACTCTTACATTTGCATTGCTTTCTTCTAGACCTTCCACAGTTGACTGGCATCTTTTTTGAAGTGCAGCACCTCACATGAAGGTGGTGTATCACCTGAGGCTTCACTCATGCTCTGTAGTTAGGTTAGATTATTACATGTGCCCAACACGCAACGCTTCTGCTATAACCCAGGATGATTGTTTTCTCAACAACGTTACACCGCAGATTTAAGCGATTTTGCCCAGGTGCTTCCTGGCAGAGAAACTATTTTGCCAGTCGTTCTCCACCCCAAACCAGTGCAGCTGATTATTCACCAGCACCGAACCTTGCACTTGTCCTTTCTGAACTGCATCCCGTCTTGCTTACAGACAATTTTCCCAGTCCTTAGAGACCCTTCAGCAGCCTGACGCCTGTGTTGAGCAACTTCTTGTTCCCCTCCAGCTTGAAGGCCGATGCTTCTCCACTCACATGGGAGTCCCACCTGACAAAGAGATGACTATCCCCATCCAAGGCAAGCCAGTCTGCTATCAGATCTGAACTCCTGAGACGAAGTAATTAAGTAACAGGCCCTCCAAGACAAGGACTTAGATTGTTTGATCCGGTGAATCGGTGGTCACTGATGACGGGGACTGGCAATGCCCACCGAAGGGCTGTCTTTACACGTGGGGGCAGGGTGTGCTGCAGGATCACCAGTCGCTGTACGGAGGAGAACTTGGGTCCATGTACAAATGACACCCTGAAGCCCCAGGGAGGAGACTCATCACCTTCTGCTGGAGTGCTCTTGCTTCACAAACTCGAAGGCCTTAGCGACACACCAGGACGCAGCCTCCAGTTCCAACATTCTACCCAGATTTCATTGGGAATCACCACCTGGAATTGTCAACCTTCACCGCCATGACGTGCAGCAGGCTGCAAGCTGCAAAGCATGGGGCTCTGGCCTCGTGTTATGATAACAAAGGGAGAGTCAGAAGCCAGCTTCCCAGGAAGTCTGAAAGCTCCATCATGGGTAGATAAACTGGGACAAAACAACCATCAGTGTAACTCACCAAGTTCAGTTGGGTTTTTTTTTAATATAATGATGTAGCAGCAAAGCCTCAGTTCATTTGGGGAGAGAACGAAGAGACCAAGAACAAAAATTAACTAATGAGAGTGCAGTAAGAGACCCACTGCTTTTGGCCATGTGCTACCAGCCCTTTTGAATGAGAACTCATTGAAAATGGTATAATAGAGGCCTGTAGCAAGGCCAAAACAATGGAACAACAGCTCTTTCTCAAGCCCTTTGACCATACGGGCAGAGAAATGTGATTAAGATTCACATCAAGAAGCACAGACAGTTTCCACTGCATAAAGACAACCATGGGAAAGCTCTCTCTGATTCAGTGCTGATGGATACCTTCGAAATAATGCAGATGGTTATTTCCAACCTAGATTCAAGAATGTGTCTTCCAAGCTCACCATTTTAAGCTAGAAAAGCAGGAATTCATTTCCTGGACCAGGAATGCAAACTGTGCTGAAATTAAGTGTCTCCATCACGTGTGCAGGCCCCCAAAGCCCCAAACCAGTGGTGCAAAACTGCCACACCAGCACAGCCAACTCAGGGCAACAATTTCTTGCTTTTCAGCCTGGAGTAGCGGCTGGAAATCTGAGTGCTTCTGCAAGCCCTCAGGTCTGCACACTAAGATAGAGATCTGAGGAGATCGAGCCCTCGGTCTTTTCAGCACTCCTGCCTCTGGATCCAGGCCAAATGGCCAGGTCCAGAGTCCTTCTGGTGTGGTTCGGGCCATCAGCCTCGGCCAGAACTTTAAACGGAGGAGAAGTGAGGAGTTAAGCTGAGCACATCGGCCCATTGAAGAAGAATCTGCTTCACAAATCACAACATTTCAAGTGTGATATATAGTTGCGAACCAGCTATACCTGTTCCTGGCTGATTCAGCGGTTCCCACCGCTCTTGAAGCGGTTGTAATAAAAAAGCACAGGTACCTGGTGGCTAGCAGGGGGTAGGTATGCAGAGGGCTGAACCAAGCTTCCTTCATCCGCGGCATGCTCTCATATATTAAGAGGTCTTTCTCCGTCAAGACCACTAAGACTGGCTTCCAGTGCTTCTCGTTGTCTCCTGGCACCTGAAAAAGAGCAAAGTCTGAGTGACACCACATGAGACAAAGCTACCATTGTGCAAAGCCTGACGACATGAACATGTCGAGTCCTGGGCGAGACAATGAGCAAAAGAGAGTTTTACTTCTTTGGCTTTTTGACATCTCCCACCTGAATTTATAACCAGCTGCAGCAGAAATGCAGCGAAGTGCAATGACATCTGGTGCTGTCATTAGCACTGCCATTTCCAGCGCTCCTTCCAGCCCTTCCCCTCCTACAGGCTACTCCGTAAAAGCAGCAGTGGAAGAACACCGAGACAGAGCTGGCTGCTGTTTCGCTGTGGTATGCATGAAAGGACCGTAAATGTGTATTTATAATGTGCACCATTCATGTGTAGCTGGCACGTTAACCTGAGCGCTGGACACTGCTGCTGCTGTTTCTATTTTTGTGAGTGAAAAAAGCTGCAGCATTATGACTGTTAAAGGAGAGCGTCAGGCAGTAAAAATCGTGATTTGGGAGCAGATGCTTTTCACCTCAGTAGTTCACATCTTCATTGCTTTTCCTTCTTTCATGCCATTCTTCCAGTTTTACAAGTGCCAATTTGTAAAGAGCTCCAACCTAAACATGGGGTTGATCGGAAGCATTGACTGGGTGATGGATCTGCGTCCACATTTCAAACCATCTGTAGAAGATGGCTGAATACTGGGGCATCAGAGCCCTTTACTGGCTGCAGAACCCAGATGTGGGATTCTATTTTGCAGGTTAGACATGTGGTGGTCTACATGACTGCACAATTACCGTTACGGGGACCAAGTGTGGATCCTGGTTTTTACTTCTACTCTGGCAGCAGACAAGTGTCTTAAAATAGACAGGAATATGAAAAGGTCTTAGTTTCAAGTAAGAATGAAGCTCTTGTCTTTCACAGACAAATTCATCATTTTCCTTTTGGTGCACATAAAGAAAAAGAAACCGTGTTCTGCAGTACCACTCACAGCCATGCTTTCAAACCTAAACCTCTTGGCTGGGTACTAAAGAGAATGAAACAAATTCTGAGATTCAGCAGAGAATCTGGTTGTCCAAACGACTCCTCCATTAAATCCTTCTCTGCGAAAGAGAAGCAGTTGTCTCTGTTGTTCTATGGGTTTTATGATGCCAGCCTACTTGCTATCGGCGTGTGTCACTGAGCACACCACGGGGTGGAGAAATGTATAAAAGGGATCGATCAAAGGTTGGCCACGCTGGGAGTGTCACAGCCAGGAATGGTGATTCAGATCCTTAAGGTGTGATGTGCCCTAAGTGGTGGATTCAGATTGAGAACCGCATTTGAAACCCTTGTATTTTATATGAAGACAGGGTCCCACAAATTTCCACACTTTTAAGGATTTTCAAGACAGCTGTAAGATAGCTTTGCACCAGAACACCAATGCCCAAAGCAGAACTTATACTGAGGTTTTTGGCTTACGTAATTTTTAAGAGGTATTTTTCCTTCTGATTTAAGCTTTTCCAATAATCCCATTCCTGTTTACAGCATTACTTGCTCATTGGTTGTTCATGTCTGTGTGTTAATGAACTTAAAGGCATAAACGCCTCATCCTTTTAATTCCTTCAGAAGTGTCAATACTTATTCACAGTTTTCTTGTGGTGACAGTTTCTTGAAATGCAACCTTTCATTTTCAAATAGGGCTGAATAGAGAAGCTGCATAATTAAAGACGCCTATTAATACACTCCAGCAAGAACACAAAATCCGGAGTTCTCGCAGCCCATGTACCATGGAAATATTCACATGAGCAAAAAGCATCCTCAGCTTCTTAATACCACAGTTATTAACTACAGCCAGCACCCCAGTTCCTAGTGTGGGAATATAGAAATAAATGTTACAGTTAATGTTAACATTTAATTTCTGAGCACCTGCCCGTGTTCTGTCATTCAAAGATTTTAGTACATACTTCTGAAGATTTCCACAAAAGAAAAAGGAAGATAAATAGGAAGTCTATCAGCGGATGAAAAAGCAGGATGTTCAGATCTGGAGGAGCACGCAGGCAGCGTACTGGGCTGTTACTGCTTATTTTTCTATTCTGTGACAGTCCAAAGGCTACGGGAAGCTGCTCACAGCTTTTCTGCAGCACCGTCCCGCCTGTGCAGCATTTTCAATCACAACCTTTGTTATTAGGTGGCTGGTCAGTCAACTGTGACTCCAGAAACTTTGAGAAACACTGTTCCCTGTAAAGCAACCACAACAAAGGAATAAAATTCACTTTGCCAACTGGTCCCACAACTATTTGCTGGACAGCCGTAAACATCAGGAGCCAGAATTTCCCGTGTGGATCCTGCGGTTGCCACCGGCACAGGGAAGCCCACGGCTTTGTCTCAGCCCTTCCCACTAGCAGGGTGGCTGTGGGGAAGACGTGGCTTGGTCATAACGGACTGAAGACGTTTTCTCAAGTATTCACTGAGCACACCCACCTCTCCTCGTAGGATATATCCCCTGTCTGTAGGGTGTGTACTGGGAAGGGGAGAGAGGAGAACGACGTTTGCCTGTGTCCCGCTGGGAATCCCGCCCCAGTGAGAAGGGCCATGCAATACACACACTTTTAATCACATTTTTCAAACCTTGCTGGGACCATAGCTGTCTCACTGCTAAGGAATGCTGGTGTAAGCAATCCTGCTGCTATTTCAGACCTGAAGAAGGATTTGTGTGCCTGAAAGCTTGTCTGTTTTTTTTCCAACTGTAACAGCTGATCTAATAAAAGATATTGCCTTTCCTTAAAACCCTTGAATTGCATTACTGTTGCCTGATTTCGTTGGGGTTTGGATTAGGCTTTAACAGCTGATGCCGTGCTGTTCGACAGGCAGCTGGCACTTCTGGAAGGTGTCAAAGAGAACACGCTGTCCCACAAACGGTAATAGCAAATTTTACAAAGGAAGAAGAGAGGCTGCAAATACACTGTTAGCCTACGGGGCACGTTCAGAACAAATCAGCATGGGAAATGAATCCAGATCGAGCAAGTGTCATACCAAGCATGAGAATAATAGCAAATTACAAAACAAAAGCAAAAAACCATGCTGCTTATGGGCAGCTAAATGAAGGATTTGTTCAAGTTTTAAAGGTTTTAAAATCTGACATATTATAAAGATTACATGACATACTTCTGCAAGAGTAAATTTAAGTATCATTTGAGATACATTTTAGAGGCACCACTTTAGATGATGGTTAGGGCCAGCTTCTTGGCCAGAATTTTGCAGAATTCTGGCATTTGCACTACACTTTCTTCGCTCCAGTTCCCGCTTGCACGTGTACAATTCAAAGTGCTTTGATCTGTGTTGCAGACAAATAAAATCACCATCCACTCCTCTAAAAAACTTTTGAAACTCAACCCTTTTTCAAAGTCAAAAGTGTTAGATCAAATCTAGATGAACTAGAGAAAAGACAAATCAGTACTCCTCAAACCTCCTACCACAATAAAACACATCAGCAAATTTTTTTGCTGGTCTTCTCGCACTGGTCAGGTAACTCTGAGCAACAGGTACCAGTGCCACCTCTCCGTGATCTGCTCATCTTAGCTGAGGTCACTGCTTGTATTCCCAGGTGAAATTCCACTTGAAGTCAAAGAAGCTGTTAATGTTTATACCAGAAGCAAACTTGGTTTCTTTTTTTCTTTTCTAGACACCCTATGACTCTAGATCAAAGCCTTCAAGTACAAACCTGAAAAGGGAGAACATCTTCTAACCAAAAAATGCCCAAGACACATCCTTTCTGCTACTCGCAAACCTGTTTGCTCCTCATATACTCACTTCACGAAGTGCAAACCCCACTTTTGCCCGTATGCACCTCTTTGTTTTGTCTTTCCAAATTCCGACAATATTTCATGTATAGCAGGGATGAAACCTAAGCTTTTTGTGTACATAATGTGATGGCTGGGCCTGGGATCACACCGAAGGAGACCTGTGCTCACATCTTGCTCAGTCACAGGCTTCCTCTGCGTTTCCGTACGGACACCGTGGTCTCTGCCGGGGTGACAAGTGCTGCTGTAACGCGCACAGCACGGAGTATAGATGTAAATGTAAAGGTGGACAAAATGTGCTGATATCTGCTGCTGTATTTCAGCAGCTACGTGGAGACTTGTCCATCATCCTTTGGTTGACACAGGAGCAAAAGTGCTTCGACGTAGAAAGCAGACGGCTCATGCAGCGTTAGGAGACACCAGACTCCACCACTCTGAGGATGCGCCTGAGCTCTGGCTGCTCCTGGATGCCTTTGCGGTGGTGGGGCAGGACTGCCCCGGGCTTTCCTTTAGGGATGGACCTGTGGTCTGAAGGATTGACTCTGCCAATAACGCCGTAGCAAGCTCAACGCTACCCCTATGACTGCCTCTGCTGGTTTTCCGACAGCTGCTCGGGTGCTTAAGGCCACCAACCCCTCTGATACATGGCAAACAATATTTCAAAGATGAGCCAGCTTATTCTTCCTGCAGGTGATGGGGACCCCTTACCCCCTTAATGGGTATCACAGGTTCCAAATCTTCAATAGTTTTCACGTATAATTAGTTGCCGTAAAGACAACGGGCATCTCAGTGGAGATAAATCCTTTTACAAATGGTTTGGCCCTTTGCTCTTTCATCTCCCAGGTCTCCGTTTCATAGGGTTTTTCTTTGAATTTCAGTTATTCATCTACTTCAGGCTGCCAGGAATGGATGAAAGAATACTTTTAATCTATGATGAGGCTCACAGATAATTAAATCAGATGCCTCGGTCTACTCTGGAAAGCTGTTTTATATTTTCATTAACTCAAAAGGCACATTTCAATTACATTCCCTGTTTAGTAAACAAATTATATATTGCCAACAGACTCCACTGCAGCAAGGACCCAAAATGTGGCCTTTCAGAGCACTGCTGTGAAGGTAGCAAGTTTACACTTGCAGTAAGCAGTTTAACTCCCTTTTCCATCACCCCCTCCCAAATCCCAGAGCTACGCCATCCCCTCACACAGAGCACAGGAGGAGCAACCCAAAAAGAATTTTCAGAAACTTTTTTCTTGCTATTTTCCCTCCTCCCTCACTTAAAATCTCTCCGTGCTGACAAGAGCCAGCTTCCACACAGGCTGGGATATGTTCTGCTACGTACCGCTTGTCTTTTCATCCTCTTTTGATGAAGGGCTACATCCACGTTCAGAACAAATTTCATTCATTTACAGAAACCTACTTGTCAGTTCCTGAAAATAACAGCTGGGACTGAAAAGGATTTTTGCAAGACGAACAGCAGCGATGCAGAAATACATCGTGCAAACCCCAGCATATGCGACACCGCTGGAATTCCTGTGAGCTCACTTGGCAGGAGGCAATTTGCAACGCAGGAGTGGGTGTAAGTGACAGCCGTGGGCAGGGGATATCAACACCTCCCACGCCACAGGCGGATGAGATGTGTTTGCAGCTAAACTTTGTAGTTTTAAACAGGAAATAATGTGCACATTGTTTAAGAAAAAAAAAAAAAAAAGCTAATGAAAATGTGTCTGGTTTTGTTCTTTTCTCTCTTTGACTTCAGTGACGGCTCAAAGGTGGATTGTGCCATTATCAGATCTGGATTAGAGTCAGTGCGCACACCAAAATCCCTCAAAGGGCACAATATTACCTGCTGGGAGCAGTAAGCGAGCGATGCACGCGCTCAGCCGTGGTGCCGGTGCTGTGCGGGCAGCCAGAGCCACGCAGGTCAGGTGGGAACCACAGCAGGGACCACGCTGACCCACCTCCCGTCATGTCCTCAGCGGAGCTCAGGGTCACTGGCAGCTACAGTTACAGGCACTGCCAAGTGTGGACAGGACACCCATTCTCAAGAGAGATGTGTTCAAGTCTGAACTCCTTCTAAATATCCTTTAAAATGACAAGAAGCCAACTTTCGTCAAAAGTAACAGTGAACCACGTCAGCACGGCAGTATGTTCAAGCCAATGTCCTGACTCTCTGGACTAACAGGATTTTCAAACAGCTCTGGCTCATATCCAAATACCTCTAAATGTCAAGAGAAGCACCTCAGTCCTCTGTACTCACCCTTGCAAGAACGGCAGGTGACCTGAGACCTTTCCTACAGCCAAACAAGACTGCCCAATCCCAGTTTTGTAGCAGAGGTTTGCTCCAGAGCTCAGTGAAGTCAACTAGAGTTTTTCCAATGACTCGTTAGGTTTTGGACTAGGCCCTTGGGAAACAAGCCTGGAGGGCTGCATGTCTCCCATGCTACAGAGAACATAGAGACAAATTCTTCTTAGAGGCATACAGTGAGAGGATGGGATTTGATACTCACAAGCTGAAACAAGGGAAATTCTGACTGGATACTGAGAGAAACTTTTTCAGTATGTTATGGTGGTCAAACACTGGAACAGACTGGGAAATGTCCACCCATCAAGATACTCACAACACGACTGGGCAGGGCCCTAAGCAAGCTGGTCTAGTTGGCTCTGCTTAGAGCAGGGGAGTTGAACCACAAGAGCTCCCTTCCAAGTTATATTATCCTGTGAGTCTGTGAAACACTGGAAAAAATGAAAGAAGTCCAGATTTGGATCAGAAAGTCATCATTTAGATTGCCATGAGTTGGTTGCATCATTATTTGGTACATATGCAGTTTTTCATGCATATGTATTGCATGAATGTTGCATCAATATGAATGCAGTAGTCATATAAAATGTTTATCACAGCTTAAGGGTTTGCAGGCTGGTTTGTAGTTACCTTGTAACTTAAATCATTTAGAGCTGCATAAAATGTGTATTCTCGATCCTTCTGGCTTGGTACAGTCTAACACTCTGGATTTCCTTTGCAGTAGATTCCTTGCAAAAGATAAGGAATGTAAGGGAGTGGAAAACCCAGCATCACATCAACTTTATTCACTGTATGCCATATCTTAAGTAAAAATTGATTTCACAGCTGCATGAGAAAAAAGTTTAAAAACCTGCTATGTTCTCTTTCTTCTCCTGATTCATGGATCCACAGAAACTGGCTAACTAAATACATAGAAATCCAACTCCAGGGGACTCAAAAAGGGGGAAAAAAAAAAAAAAGGGTAATTCATCTATTTTAGAATCCTCTGCGATGACCCAGGATCATTTTGTTATGTGTGAAGTTGAGATGTGAAGGTCCGTAAGAGCTCTTTTGCAGTGAGACAGGAGACTCTAACTTTCTGACAATGTCAAGAATTTTCCAGGGCAGAGCAAACAGGCAGAGAGCACAGGAGATGGTAAATGCTCCACACCATCTGTACAGATGCTGATTGCTTTTCATCTTAGAGAAGGTGAAAGGAGCTCTATTGTGTTTTAAGAAGTATTCTGATGCTTTCTGAGTAAAACACATTTTCTCCTATAGCAGCTTCTTCAGACCAGGAGAGCACTGTCTGAAGTTAAGTAGTGGTAATTTATGACAGCAAGGCTTTGCAAATAGCAAAGGTCTACTCCAAAAGATATAGTGTTGAGCTAACTGATTTCTGTAGAAAAAACTGAACTTTGCTATCTTTTTTTTTCCCCCCCTTTTTATTGCTTCTCAGAAATTGCCAACGGAGAGCAGGGAAGGGAAGAGGACATTTCATCACTGAAGGGCTGTGGCAAGGAAGACTTGCCCAACCTGTAAGTCGCAAGGACAGAGACAGAAGGCAAGTCAGACACGTGGGAAGGTCAGCACAGCCCAGCCGGCATTGGCAACGGAGGCTGATCAAGAGATAGCGGACAGGCCAGCTGTAGTTCACCTGACCTTCAAAGCCAGTTTGAGTGGGAACAAACCTGTGCTGGAAGAGGTCACACTTTAAGTACTGCTTATAAAAGAGGCACAAGGGAAGGAGGAAAAAAGGGAAGGAAAGACCATTAACCTTGGGCTTTTCTAATCAGTTGTACTGATTGAACAAATGAATGGAAAGCCTGAAGAGTGGAGTTGAGCAGAAAGCTGCTATACAAAAGAAAAAAAATGGTGCAAAAGTGGAGGCGATCACAGCAATCTCTCTCTTCCAGCATGCTCACACACATATTCAGGATAAAAGTGAAGATGCTGTTAGCAGACACCTTTGCATCTCTTGCGTGTTCATGCATTTTGAGTACGCGTGGCTTATCTTTGGGATGTCTGGACTTATCTATGAGATGTCTGGGCTTTTCAGACTGCAAGTGGGGCTGGCTGTAAACTTGCTTTCTGAAGCACATCCCATGAACATATCACAGAAGATTGGTGATAGCAACTGCCTGAAGTTTAATAAATATTTAAATAAAAATGACAGATTTAAAACGTGGCACGAACTGTACTTCTAAGACACAACTCAGTTCTGGGAGAGATAACCAGCTGTGCTCTCTCCAAAATAAACCTGGACCTCGAAGCACAATACTCCTAGTACTGAGGGAAAACACTGAACTTCCCTTTAAAATGGAGCAGTTCCCTTCCTCCAGTAAGCCAAGCTTGTCCTAGGAAACACTAAGAAGGACCATGGCATGGTCGTGTGTCTTCATGGAGCCATTTTGCACATCAAGGTGAGCCCCAGAAGGAAAGAGATCATACCTGTGAATGGCGCTGAGTTAGAGGCAAGAAAAGAGACAGAGAACTTGAGAAGCTCTACCACATCTCCTGTGCAACTGCTCAAGAATGGATACTGTTACTCAGTGGTGGGGAAAACCAGTTCCCCCCAGGTATACTCTAGGATACCAAGAGCAACCACTATTCTCTGTTATGCCCTGAAGGTTTCTGTATGTCGGAGTTTTGCTGTGAGCAGAGTTTTTTGTTCAAGCCAAGGTGAAGCATTTTCTGAGGGAGTTCATCATCGTCAGTGGAGTATAATGGTAATTGTACAGGAGCAGAATCAATGTAAAGACACCGTAGTTTCAACTCACTGTCTCTAAAGAGTCTATAATTTACAATTGAATCTGACTTCAGCTGATCAAGTGGGTACTAGATTAGGATAAATGAGTAATAATACTCATTACCTCAAAAGATACACACATCTCATCTTTCAGTTCAGTAAAAGTGCATGGATTTCTAATCATCAGCTCAAGAACACTTGTCAACAGCATCCAATCAAACATGAATGCTGGAGGTGGAGTTTTGATGTTAAAGCAGTTTTCGGTTTTTAATGATGGCTCAAACATGTAAAACGCCATTTGAAATTATTACGGTGTCTGTTTGGTGAAGGACAGGTAATCATCAATGTCTATGTTAAAACTACAGTGACTGAAATCTGTCCCAAAATATGTTCTGTGCCTTTCTCTATCACACCGTCTTTCCAAATAGTCAGTCTCAGAAATGATGGCCCATCATGACGGGTACCTTTTCAAGACTGACAGATGTGACTACTTTACTCAAGGGTCATTATAAATCACAAGTGCTGGAAGAAAAAATAGTAAGGGAGCAATACAGTGAGAACAAGATGTTTCTTTGTCATTGTTATTATGTTGTCTCAAGGACAGTCCAGAATACTGTGTCGTTTCAGTCTATTGTGTCATTGATCAATATTCAGTAATACTGATGGACTGCAATGCAACTAATGACCTCAAGCAAATGAATGAATTCACTACGTGCCTGACACAAAAATGTATTATCTTCAGAAAACACTGATAAAATCTATATGTTGTGCTTCATCAACTGGAATTTTGAACATGCTGAGAAATACTTGGAAGCCTTACTGAAAAAGGAAAAAAGTCAAGGAGAGTCCTTAATGATTTGGCTTAATTTTGAAAAAATGCAGAGCAGCCACAAGTTTCTGAAAAGTTTGGTGAAAATTAGTCACAGTTTGGAATCCAAGCCTATTTATTTAGATGCCTAAGTAAAGATCTATTACAAAAAGCTCATATAATTTTCATTATTTATTTACTTACTTGGTTGTCCTTTTCATGCCATTCAATTATTTGAGACCATATCTTTTTTTAAATGAAGAGAAACCAAAAGTCTGTATCTCTGCCAACACAATGCCAGACTTCCACAAGCTATCTAAGACACTCAAGGAATATACCTGCTTTCTTGCTGGGGAAAAAAGGGAACTTAAACATGTAATTGAATTCATTAGAATTTGTTGATCAAATTCAAAATTTCATGATGGACAAGATGATTTTTTTTTTTTCCCCCAGAAAACCAGCTTAGTACCAAGAGACCTCTGCCCACCAAACAGGTTTCCAGTTTGCTACACCTTGGCAGCCAGTACGGAGAGCTGGAAGACCATCCAGTAGGTCATCACAGTGGATCTCAGTATTGGTGGATCCTGGGGTGCCAGTGAAGGTAGGAAAAGGAACAGCTATCCAGTTCACTTTCTTTCTCTCCTTAACCAGGACAAAGTTGAATTTTAACATCTTTGCCCTTTCAGAGAGCTCTATTGGATTTAGGATTTATTAGTTTTCTAAGGAATGGGTAAAGAAGACAAATAGGATCTAATCAAAAAGTGCCACCTGCCCCACTGAAAAGCCAAGAATATCCTTTATCTGCCTTCCCAGAAGCCTTAAGCCAGTCACTGGTTCAGAAATGTGAATGCTTATTTGTAGAAAGAGGGCTGTAGATGACTTGAAAGATCAACTTGTTCAGCCTCTGCTCCCAAGATCTGTCTAGCCTCTTCTGTAAAACCTTCCCTGATAGAAATCCCCACCTACTCTATCGCAGTCCTTGGAGAGTTTCACCATTAGGAAATTGTTGCCCGTGTTGGAGCAAGTGCCACTATGGTCCCGGGGATACTCTGAGGTTGGGCATCGTTACATGCTTGGAAGACTAATAGAAAACTCGTATTTATTTTTTTTAGCTAAATGTTCTTTTTAAGATGATCATTATTCTAAGCCTGCCAAAGTAATTTCAGGAGAGTGATGGTCACAGAGGAAATGGGTAAGTGGGAAGAATGCAGGAGAATAAGTTCAGAGCTGGAGGATAACTGCAGCTTGTCACTGATCCTGTGATTTGCTGGACAGCTGCCACCCCTACCTAGCTGGTACATGAAGAAACCCATCCCCAACGTTGTGCAAATAACTGACAAGGCAGCTTTAATAGGAAACCAGTATTACCAACTCTACCCAGGCAAAGGTCCCTTGGGGATGTCAAGTGGGGCTTGAAAATCTGTCTGAGTTTTGCTCGGTATTTAAAATACATTTTTAATTCTTGCTGATCCATCAAGGCTTTTTGCTTTGCTGACATTCCATAGTTTCAAGCTTTTCTCTGTGGCTAGGAACCTACAACAAAAGAGAGAGCTCAGCTTTCATAAAACCTCTTTATTTCAGAAGACGGTAGTAGAAGAAATATCTCTAAAGTAAAAGTATTCAAGCTATGAGGTTTGGACCTATGGTCATGATGTGAGCTGCCACTTCTCAAGAGGCATCACCTTCCCTGACCTGATACTGCTTGTATTACAAGATCTGACAAGATCACAGCCCCTGGCTTTACGGCAACAACTCTTTTAATTAATCTACTCTCTATGACAAAAACATAGCAAATATTGAAGGGCATGTGTTAATAGAAACTATGAATATTCAACAGAGCCATACGAGGAAGACAAACATAAAGAACCTTCTACTTGGCAGTTATGTGTGCTGAGCTTTAAATTAGCCACACAGGACAAATGGATTTAGTGCTGTGCCATGTTATTTCATCTACATTACTAAAAGATACACAATTAGGGCCATCAATCTACAGACCCAAATCCTACAAATATCAGCAAATTACATGCTATAAGCTACACAATTTTGAAAGCTAATGCTCTTTATCTGGTTCTAGTTCTCAGTGTTTCATATTTTTGCAATAATCACAACATTTAACTACTCATGGGACAATTCTCCTGTGAACTGAACATTCCTCTAGAGGAAAAACTTGGGAGGAATAAAGTTAATTTACGAAGCTAGTATAAACAGATTGCATGCTACAGGTTATCTCCCTGGGGCCAGGATGGGAAACTAAGGTTTCAAATTTAAGAATTATCCTTGAAATACAGAATTTAATAAAATAAAGAACTTCCTGGCAATGGCATTAGACTTTTACGTCTCTTAACAAACACATCACATATCCAAAGAGAAATGATTTTTGGCACAAGAGATATACGATCCCACGAACCAACAGAGTTCATCAATGGAAGACTCCTTCCTGCTGTGGGTTAATAAATCACCCCAGCCAGCAAGTGCCAGCCGCTTACAGTAAGAGCTGCAGAGGGTAACGTGAACAGTGTAGAGCTGCTAGTACTTCTGCAGCTACAAGAAAGTGAAAACCCCAAGAGGACAAACACGTATCAATATTATCAAAGTCACTACACCTAATTCTACCTTTGGTGTTAGAAATGTATTTGCACTGAAGTCACTGGGAAATTTTACAAATAATTCCTTCCAGTTTAACTCCTACTATGAAGATAAATATTTTGAGTCTTTTTTTAGTTTGTACTGGCCTAAACATCTTACATACACTGGTATAAAAAATTTGAAGTAACTCAGTTGAGTAATACTGATATAAAACTGCAAAAAGAAAACTGGAAACCGTGTACTTCATTAATCACAGAATGGTTTGGGTTGGAACGGACTTTAAAGCCCATCTAGTTCCAATCCCCCTGCCATGGGCAGGGACACCCTCCACTAGACCAGGTTGCCCAAAGCCCCATCCAACCTGGTCTTCAACACTGCCAGGGATGGGGCATCCACAGCTTCTCTGGGCAACCTGTGCCAGTGCCTCACCACCCTCACAGTAAAGAATTTCTTCCTAACATCTAGTCTAAATCTACATTCTTTTAGTTTAAACCCATTAACATGGTCATATGCTAATATTCACATAACCTATTTTAGAAGTGTAGCAAATGCGATGGATTGGATGTCATATCAGCAGTTTCATACCAAAATTTCTGGATTTTTAAATACCATGTGCTCATTGGCTTTTTTATTTCCTTAGCCATATGGAAAACAGTCAGGCACAATTAACTATTTGTCAGAAAACAATCTATTAATTAACACCATTCTGTGTGAATGAGCTGAAAATCGTGTTCTTTGCTTGCCAAAAGGCTTCCATTTTTGCCTCATGTTTGTGCTCAGAACTAAACACAGCTACAGATACTCTGCTTGACATAGCTGACCAAGGGAAAAAAGAACAACTGCTGCTGAGGTTTTTCAGAACCAGCAGCCAGCGAGATTTTCTAAAGATAGGTAGGGGGTCAGCAGGGCTTCACCTCTGCATCTCCTAAAATTCTTTACTGACAGATCTTTGATTAAACTGAGCAGAAATAAACTAAATCCCAATTAAGACATTCATATTTGTGGCAGGGCTTGAAAGAGAAAAGAAAGTGTGTGTGTGTGTGGGAGAGCAAGTTACAGCATTTTCTAGGCTTAACCTTAAAAATATAGGACCTGACTTCAATTATATTTATATCCATTCAATTCCATTGACGTCAATGGATTTACTCCTAAATTATGCCAGATGGAAATCAGGCTAGCTATTACCACATTTTCATGCATATAACCAGCACCCCTCTAAAAGCACTGTTTATTCAAAATTACGTCCTCAGACAACACGCATCCTCAGATAACCCAGCTAAAATCAGAGGAAGGGGCACTACGTGACGGAGAACTGCAGAGTGATGGAAGGAGAAGGGAAAGAGATCTGGAATAAACTTCCTTTGCTGTTATCTGCCCATGCACAAAACCTTCGTAACCTGCTGTTGAATCCTGGGCGCTAAACAGATAACCTCAGGGGCTGACACAAGACAGCATGGTGGCTATTCGCTTTCCTAGTAGAAAAGCAGTCTGTGATCTATGTTACCTCTGAGATCGGTATTCCTGTATTTCATTTTTCAGCAGAGCAGCTTGCCACGCTGTTGTTTCCAAAACTTTGCACCCCTTTGCAGGTCCATGCAGGGCTACAGGTGCGTAACTGTTATCAGTTAGTGGTTGGCTCCTCGTAACTGTTTGACAGAATTGTTCACTCGCTTGGATGCGATCCTGTAACCACAATCCACTCCTGCTTGTGCTTGCAAATATCCAAGCAGCTGTTTCAAGTTATTTGAAGGGGGTAGAAGCTGAGGTTTTACTTGACAGTGTCCAGGCTAATGGAAACTGATGATGTACATGACCTTTGATGAATGCAAACAGCCTCTCTGTCCAATCTGAAGTGAAAGAAGACAGAGAAGCTAAAATTCCTCTCTTTGAGGTCTTGCAGCTGTGAGGAATTGATCTTACAGGGTTATGATAGGTACAGACAAGGCTGGTCGTATTCTTGCCACTAGGGCATATTTCAACACCTTCCAGCCCACTCAACCACCTGTACACCTGTCTGCACCCAACGGTCTCTGCAGCTCTTCGGTGGGCTGCTCCTTCCACTGTCACTTTCCCACAGGCTCCCACAGCTCAGCTTCATCTCCCAGTCTCTTCCAGTGCTGTCCCACTCTTCCCTTCTCCCAGGCTCTATTCGTCTTTCTGCACTCATCCATTTGGCTTATGTCAGACAAGAGCAAAAATCACAGCAGAGACACAACATCTGATATGTGGTTCCTTGTTTCCTCCTTCCTCTGCCTTGGCTACTCAGACGGAGTTTGGAGCAGGGTCTGCTCCTGTTGGTACTGTTTATGCTGCAAACTCACACCATGGCATTCTAGGTTTGACTAGTCTCCACGTCCTCTCATACCAACATCATTATTAATATTCTGTTATTAACCACGACAATCACCACCAGAATCAGTGCTGCTCTCTTCCTCATTTCAAACTCTTGCAACGACAAAGCACGAACCCAACAGTAAGTCGTCTCATCCTCAATAACTGGCTCTCCCAATAAACACAAAAGAGGGGCCTCAAGACAAAACATCACATAAAAGGTTCCCACGCTACTCCCTGCAGCTGTGCAATCCCTCACCACGCTGCTCCTCTTTGCAACACCTCTGCTGCCAACAGCTTCCTCCATCTCTTCCAGTTGCCTTTGCCTTGTTGACATCTGACTGCAGTTTTGGGCATGCAAATTTAAGCCTCCTTTTGAAATCTTGGGAGAACTTTAGTGTATTCTTTAACGCTATGATTCAGGGATCCAAGGGATATAGCAATAACAAGCATGTTTTAAGAGGAATGAACACATATGTGTGTTTAAACTTAAAGTTTTATTGTATCCCCCCCTGAAGGGCCCTGCAGAAAGCCTCATGGGATGAGATGAGGCCAGAGACAACACCATAAAACACTTCTTTTCATAACAATGTACAAGCTTTTTATTCCATAAATAAATAGGTAAGCTTCTATTTCCATAGCAGGCTTCTCCTCAAAGTGAACTTTTTAGAGCCGTTTCCATAAACATCACTGACATTTCCAGTATAAAGCACACAAAAGCAGCTATATCCATACTACACATCAGCAGCCTACTCTGGCCAATGTCTGCAACTATTTTCAGCGCAAGATCAACAAATGAATGTTTGCACAGCAGCATCTGCTCAGCAGAAATGTATAAATAAAGAAAGCCCCAATAATAACATGATGTGTTCACACAGTTCCAGAAATCTTCACTATGGCTAACAGTCGTTAGCGTCTAGTGATTAAAACCCAGGTGCTTCCTTCCAGTGGGGCTACTGTTACCGTACGAGCACCTGAAACCCAGGGAATCTAAATAACATCTGAAAAAACCTTCAGTAAGTCCATTTGTCTTCAACAGCTACATCACCACATTGGGAGCAGCAGGTCCAACCCCACCACCCCCCGCCCCCCCCCAGTCTCATCCTGATGGACACCCAAAGAAACAGCCACTTTAGATCCAGAACCCCTTTTTGTACCCTGACTATTGAACAGGTGCACTGTATAGCCAATACACCCTTCCAAAGCCCTGTACTTAAAAAAAAATGTTCCAGGGTATCCATCTAGATCTCCGAGATGGTCCTCAACAGTCTTGCAGTTGGAGCTGGTAAGAATGGGTGTGTTTTTGCTGAAGTTGCTGACACAATGGCTCACTCTTCATAACAGCATGCCATCTAAGGGCTACCACTTCCAGCAACTTCTTCTGACTCTTCTGATTCTATTGGCAAAAAAGTTTAACTTCTATCGCTTGTTATACCTGGGACTCCATTGCCACTGACTTCTCTGAAAGAAGACCAAGCTATTAGAAGAGAAAAATACTTAATGTCACTATTAGACCAGAAAAATATGTGACTCCATGGGACTTTTCAACAAGAAGACCTCTAATATGGACTGCAGAGTTTTCCATGGATCCTATTGTATGGTTATTACTAAGGATGGTACACCACATCACTATTGAAATTGCATTATTTCTGTGTGCTGTGCTAATGCTGAAAAAAATCCAACGTCATTCCAATGGGTTCTGCCATGAGGTCAGGTGTGATACAACAGTACCTAATTTCTCTACGCCTATGGCATGTCTGACAGGATAAGTCCCTGATGCCTCATGTGAGTCTGAGACCATTTCATTTCTTCCATCTCCACCCTCTCCAGGCCTTGGTAATGCTGCATGTATGGGGAACTCTACCAGG
Organism: Aramus guarauna; assembly: GCA_013400195.1. Taxonomy (NCBI): domain Eukaryota; kingdom Metazoa; phylum Chordata; class Aves; order Gruiformes; family Aramidae; genus Aramus; species Aramus guarauna. The sequence continues at coordinate 183,665 of VXBL01006968.1, read as the reverse complement.
AACAATGCAAGGGTGGGGCTGTTTCTTATGCATCTAGAGAACTTTGCTCTTCCATAAGATCCTCTTTTGGATTCTCCTACCCACTGACCCCCCTTCCTCCCCTGTCCCTTTCAGGCTGTTTTTTCCTATCTTGCATCCAAAGTCTAATGTGAACACCAAAGATCACATCTCTTTGTACTTTGGGTTTTTCCATTTGATTTCACTAGATTTTCTGTTTGGAGCAGTAACAGTCCTTCAGCCTTATTGATCAGTTTTCATTGCACAAAGAGGAAGACATAAAACTGTGTGTCACCTGGAGAAATCACATTTATTCTGTCTCTATTTCTTTGTCTCCTGCAGCTGGTTGTTTAGGGCTTACATTAAAACTGGAAATGTGGCTTTCTTATGTAGTCATTGTGCAACTCTTCCTTCCTTTCCTAATCCTTCAAGTGAGGAAAACAGCCAGGAGAAGGATATTGTGCATCTTGGGATTTTTGTCCATCTCTCCATGGGGATGATTAGCAAAACACTGGGTTTCCCTAGATTTACAGGTGTAAAATCAGATCAAAATCTGGTCCTTCAAGGGAAGTGTTACTTTTGGAAGTGATCAGAGACAGCTGCTTTCAAAACCAGTGATGCTGGCTTGTTTGTGGTAATTCAGCAATTGGTCTTAGGAATTTTACTTGTGAGGACAGGAGAACTTTGCTGAAGTATTGCTAAATAAGGTATCTACTAATCAAAAAAATACAGCAATGCTCCCAAATTCCTTGCAATGCCATGACAATTATTAGATGGTAATGCCTGACAAGGTTAAATCTAATGTTATTCAATGGCTGTTCCCCAAAGTAGATTCCCTTTTGGTAGTAAAATCATTATCTTACTGTTTAAACATTCAGGCTTTCCTCTCTATTTCACAGTTCATAAAGCACCTTTATGGTGTTGAGATTTTTTTTTTTTTCCCGAACTGACGGAAGACAGTTTGTTTTTCCTGCTTTGATTAAATCCCACATCCCACAAACAGTCAACCTGTGATACCGCTCTACCGTTTTTAATTGTCTCCTCCTATTAAGATGCCAGCACTGTATGCCTTTCCTGCAGCCCCCGCGCGATTTCGCTACGTGCCTGGCATTAGCGCTGTTGGGTCTGAGGTTAATGTGTACACCGTACAACTCATTAGCCGCGCATTACTATCAGAGCCAAAAATCAACATGATTGATCCAACAATATGTTTGGGCTTGGGACTGAGACTCAAATGAGGTCTCACCAAAAGCAAAGGTCAGCAACTTGGCACAAATTTTGCTGTGCACGGAGAAAGCTTTTCTTCCAAACTATTCATCAGGGAAGGTACAAATGACAACTAATATGGGCTTCATTAAAAACAAGAAGAGGAAACCCCTTGGAGAGGGCAAGGAGGCTCCCTATCAATTTTTTCCCCCCAGTCCTTTCCCAGAGCTTTTATTTACGTTACAATAAAGACAATGTGGAGCTTAAAGGTAGCTGTGGGGCTTGGGCTTTAGGAGACTCGTTAGACTAATTATCTTGATGTGCACGATCAATTACTGTCCAGTTAAGCAGACAGGGTAACTCTGCAGGCAGAAATACATCTTCAGAACTGAAGGATCTGGGGAAAGGGAATAAAAGGAATTTTTTTTTTTATCAGCACTATTATTTCTTTTAGTTAAAACTCCAGTGTCACAACATTTTCCATCTCAAAATAACTAAAATAAAACAGACCCTAGTCTAAGAGTGGGAGAGAGGAGAGGAACGATACGTGAAGCCTTTTCAACCATGGATTTGTTTCAAGTACAGTTCTTAACGAGGATTTCACTCATAACTCAAGCACTCTTACCACAGCCAGGCCCTGAAATCAGTACTTCAAAATACGCTATTTTACATATGGCATCATCGTGTTCTTGCTTCCTCAGTAACCAGGGGTGTTGAAAATGCTATTGATACAACAATTAGGCTGTACGAGAAATACTTCCCTGGAGTCTCCAGAGTTGCTGTGTTGCAATATAATTGTCTAATGGCACATTTTTGTAAGGGCTGTCATCATGCTATTATGGGTATAATTTTATTTTTACAGGATACGATAATAAGGTAAAAGGCTGGTGTTAATAGCCTTAGGAACCTATTACATAAACAGAGGTTGAGGATTAAAATTGGACTGGATTTGTAGAGCCTGCATTCAGTAAATGTCCTGCCACGCTGAAAATTATAACGCATATAACTTTTCCCTCATCACTATCTTTTTTTTTCAAACTCTCCTATTCTTCTAAAGGTCAATCCCTCTTTCCAACAGAGAACAGAGCTTCTTCTCAAGGTATTTTTAGAAAATCTGTTTATTTTCCTCTGTTAACAGTTGTTTGGCAAAACAGGATACAAGGCACATATTGCTTCTCCACAACGCCCCTCAAACATTAACCAGCTCATCTGCCCTAAAAGCACTTCTGGGTAGAGACAACGCGCCTCTGATTGCAAGCTGGGTGGGTGAGCGGGATGGGGCAACACTGTGCAAAAAGATAGGGGAAAAAACCCAAATATTTTCCTCTAAATTACGGCATTTTTACTAGGAATGGCTCTGCTTTTCTCTAAGGGGATCAGCTGAGGTTCCTGGCGGGGAGAGACGGGCTGTATGGCAGAGACAAGACGGGGGTTTTATGGCCTATTCTGCTGCTTTCTAATCTATTTATTCATGCCATTAATCAAAAAGCAAAAATGGGAGTATTGTTGTGCTAGAAAAAAAGAAAAAACCTGGTGACTGGGGTGAGAGGAATTCATATTGGCCAGAGCCTGAAGGTCAGCGCGCCCCTAATGGGCCCCTCCGTTCCCCTGAAGGTGATTTTTAACTTCAGGAGACAAAACCAGCAAATGAGAACAAGGTAACTTCGAACAGAGAAAACACAGCTTGACAGGAACTTAATGCTTGCAAAATCTGGGATTTTCTAAGATAGACAATCTCCTTCTTTTCAAACTTCTTACATGCAGCCAGTAAGCAGAAAAATGCAGCCAAACCAGCAAACAGACCCAGTGCAAGCGTACAGCTCTTGCAAAACACCCTCTGTTTTGGTGCCCGACGTGTCGCAGCAATGTGTAATCGTGGTAGATCAGCCCCGGAGATGCAAGAATCAGTCCGTTTGTCCCATACAACTGAAGTGGGATTTTAGGGGTTGGAGGACAAGCTGGGTGTCCACAGCAGTGCTCAGGTCAGTGGGGTTCATGGGGGAGATGCTCAGGGCTTTGCTATTCCTCAGTCTGCATTTGCCTTGCTCTTTGTTTCAGCTGAGTTTGCCCCAAAGCTTTGCCTTAATAGCAGCCTCCCCACCCTGGATAACCCTTCCACAGCACCTCCAAATGCCCGGGAAGAGCTGCCCACCTTCCCCAGCTGATGTGCTGGTCTGCTTTCTCCCACCTTGCATCCCACAACCGGGCAAGCACGGGTGCTCCCCTCGCCCACCCCGCCACTGCTGACACCCTACTCGTGCCAGCGGAAGGAGGCAGAAACACATCGGGGCAGAAGGAGACCAGTTTTTTGGGTGCTTAAGTGCTTAAAATAATTGGGAAGGGCACCCTCCGCTCCCCACTGACAGCAGGGCTGGGTATGGGTTCAGTAGAGGTCTCTACTTTCTTATGCAAAATGTGTTTTATTACGGAGAGGCTCGTGTTGCATTTAAAACACATTTGAAAACCAAAGAGCATCACTGTCTCCAATCCTTTCACTGATTTTCTTGCAGTATTTACTGTCAGAGGCTGAGAGAAAAAAGGAGGCCTTTCACCTGCTTCTGAAGGAAGGAGATCAAAGCCTTCCTTCACATCACACCTATATCTTTCCTGCTTTTTTTTTCCAACTGAACTTGACTGCAAATATGTTCAAACATGGGCTTTCAAACCCGCGGAGCCCCAAAAGGTGAGCTGAGCTGGCGTGTGGGTGCGGGCAGGTGAAGCCTTTTGGATAGATCCAACTGCAGCTGCCAAGGCAAAAGATGGAGTGACCCAACATCTTGAAAATTTAGCAAGATCTAGGAAGAAAATCCCTCATCTACCAAAATCTAGAAAGTTCCTTGCCCAGCAAAATCCAGCCCAGCCCAGGCAAGCAGCAGTTCAGGTTTGGGTTATGTAGAAGAAAGAGTTAAGCATCCACGCCACGGCAGCCGTGCCATGCAAAGTGGCTGGTGCTCAGGACCACAGCGGGACATGCTCCCACAGCCACCACGTTGGAGGAACCGAGAGAAACAGCTCCCACACCCCGGGGAGGCAGCAACCCCCCCTGTTTCCTTTCAGCATCCTCTCCTCCTTCCAAGCTACAGCCCATCATTTCCCCTCTCAAACACTGCTCCAGGTTTGTCAGTGGGATATCTGCAGAGGTCCCTCTCGCAGCAGAGCCACAGGCCACCACGTGGATCCCACCTGTGGTCCATGTCCCCCCCTGCCCGCACAGGCACAGCTGCCGGACCACGAGTCACGTCTCCGGGCTCACGATTCCTCCTGATGCAGGAAGGGAGAAGTTAAATAAAACTCCATGGCACAATGGCATTGAAAAGGAACTTTCTCGTTGTTCATGGGGTTCATAGGAACACCGACAGTAATATGCCGTATTTTATGGAAAAAGTTAAGTTCATTTTTAGGACATTTAGATCAAAACTGAGGCAGAGGGAGAGTGGGCAGGATGTGATTACCTCTGCTGGGATCCGGCCAGAACTAATACAGCCCTTGTGGGAAGGGCGAGGGGACATGCAGGGCCCCAGTTTACGCTTCAGCTCAACTTCTGCAAGAATTATTTAACACCTGAAGGCTACCGCAGGCACAATGGTGCTCACTCGCTGTTTAACTGTGCTCCACAATTATCTGACAAAGGGGTTTCCTTCACTACAACAACCAAACTGTACTCTAGAAATACAGACTTTCCAGCTCAGGTCATTCATGCATTTACCATCATATTCCTACATTTTTTCATGATTTATTTACACTTATTCTTTTTTCCAATCCCCTTGCACTGAGCACTTCTGCCTAAGGTTTACCATTTGCTCGGCAGTCATTGGCATGGGAAGAAATAGCATGCGTGTTACAGATAAAGACTGGCAAAGCCTTTAAAACAGTTTGGTGAATGAAATGGCCATTTTCAACCTGAGTTCTCCTTAACATATCCATTTACTGATGGCACCAAAGGCAAGAAGAGAACGATGTTACTGCTTATAAAAGTGGCCTGTGGAAGAACCTCGCTGAAGCCGGGAGAGGAAATTACTCTTCATGCTATTTCAGGTTTACGTCTTTCCTAAGAACAGGCTGATCGTTATCCCAGATAATGAAGACTGTTAATGTAATTAAGCGCTCTGTTGTGGTGTTTTACAAAGCAAACAAATAAGTTCTGGAATTAATAAGCTGCAAGGTTAAGTGACACAGGGCAAAAGCAGTGCTCTTCATTTGGATGTAAGTGCTCCACAGCAAGTAATTAGCTGGGATTTAAAAGTACAATTTCTAATTTAGGACACACAGAAGATTTTCTGATTTGAGGTATATGCAATCTCCAAAAGGTCAGATCATTTTTAAGATTATGACCAGCTATATATTATCAATATGAGAAATCAGGCCCTTCTCTAACCACTCAAAACCGGAGGCCAGGACCAATTTGCCTTGATCGTCTTCCTGGGCATTACAGATAGGTAGTGTTTCCCAACCTGCCTAGATAATTAGTGAAAAAAACAGAGACTGAAAGAAAAGAACAAAAAAACCACCCTGTAGAGACTAGAAATTGCAAAGGAGACCACATGACAGGAATGTAATTTCCTTGCAAAGGAATCAGGCATTTGAGTAATAGTTTTCTTAGCAAACGCCCATGTTTCTAGCAGGTTCTTCACCTGGTTAAACCATCGGTGGATTTGCACTGGGGGTTAAGACACAGCATAACCCAAAACCCGCTGCAGTTTCAGCCTAAACACACACAGGTACTTTCCAGGGTCAGAATACAGACCTGGGGATTTCTACAACCCGAAGTTTATTCCTGAACGTGCCGCTGGTTCAGTCAGCGCAGCCTGACGAGGCAGCCAGCCCAGAGCAGGGGTTACACGAAGCAGCCCGGTTTGCCAGTCCCTGCCCCTCTGCCACCGGCTCGCAGGGCTTCTCTGGCACCGGGATTTGCATTTGTCGTAAAACCTGCAGAAAGCTGATGCTCCCCCACCAAAAGTAATGAGTTTTCTACCAGTGTAACTATCTGATCTGGCTCAGGGTCAGACAAGCACTGCCACCACCGCCACGGTGGGGTGAGCTGAGGGGGACGGCAGCAGCCCCAGCCACGGGCACGGCCACGTTTTGAGAAAGCTGCCTAGCAATTGCTGTGCTTCGTGGGAAGGTGGTTAAAATCTGATATTCACAATGTTAAATCAAGGCAAAATGTTTTAACTATGGGATGGGCTGGTGGTTTTCTCGTGCAAAGACATTTTAAGCTCATTTTTACAATTTGGAAATTATATAAAATTTTAAGACTGAAGCTTCTCTCCCGTTCTTTGAAAACTCATTTATCTGTGACGAGAATAACAACGTGGCTCTGTTACTGTCTACTTGTTTTGCTAACCAGTGAACATACTTCCAAAGGAAATGGTAAACCAGAAACGTTTTCATTTCATACTGGGGGAAAAAAAGCTCAAATACACTCTCATGTCATTTGCCTAAATCTTGTTTGGACAGCTTGCACGTCTCGCAATCTTGCTGTTATCACTCCCTCCTCCGAATTAGAGCGAGAGCAGGAAGATAAATATAATACTGCAATATACGGCTCGATACCGAAGACGATCACTCTGCTGTGACATGCCTCGCGCTTCAGCTCTAACACAATGATACGGTTATCTAAGGTTTGAGGAGACTGAACAGCCTGTAATATATTAACACACTTTTCATTTTGGAGATAGTGTCAGGAGCTGAAAAACAACTCCAATTCACCGTGCTGCTTCGGTTATTTCCCCTCCAATATGGGGTGCTTTCTCCGCTCTGATCCCCACACCAGATTTGTGGAGCAGCGACTTGCCCCGCGCAGGCAGAGCAGCGTGAGCAGGAACCAAGCACTGGGGTTAAGATCTAATGAGAAAAGCCCAGAAAGGCATTTTTTCTGCACCTTCAAATATTAACATTACAAAAGACAACTTGCAACAACTCCTATTTTTAAGTTTCTCAAAGGAGCTTGGAGATCACTTCAAGAAGCCCACCACTTGTAAGACATTTGACATCCAGAAAGGAGAACAGTCTCCAGCTACAGAAGCACTTTTTCTTTCTTCCAAGCCTGCATTGAAAGTATCGCTGGCACAGCGAGCGCAGGGAGAGGCGCAGAGCTCGGCGTTTCATTTGGGTTGTTGTTTTTTAACTGACAGAGCTACAAGGCTGGTGCCTGGCTACAGCCTCAGCTTCCCCTGAAACCAGTCATGCTTTCGCTTGCGTGGCCGACTCCCGAATTCGCAAAAGCTACCTTTGCAAAACCACTGTTGCCAGAACACCTTCTTGTGTTTGCACTAAAGAGGCAAAAATGTAGATAAAGCTTTTGCCAATGATATCTTGGTCTATTGGAACAGACGTTATGAAGTCATTATGAAGTTGACGGTTGGACTTGATGATCTTGGAGGTCTTTTCCAACCTTAATGATTCTATGATAAAATAAACTACCATTTCTTCAGTGTTTTAGCTCTCCAGTGCAAGAGCCAAATTTGCTCGTCACGAAGGAACTCAAGGGTGGGTGGATAAGCGGGAGGAAGAAAGCAGCAATGCCTGTTTCAGTTCCTCTTTAACCCATGGGATGTGCAGAACTATAAAAAAGTGAGGAAAAAGAGAGGTGGAAAAGACATTTCTACAAGGATTGAAAGGATTCCTGGAAAGAAGAGGGGCAATTAACACACACATGGAAAAGTTCCTCAGTTAGGATGACATTACTAACTTCTTTTTTTGTCTTTGGTCACTAAAACTATCTTTACAGGGAGCTTTAAAAATAGGAAAGACCTGGAAATATTAAAACCCACAGGTAGCTGTTCCCTCCCGCTTAGCACGCTCATTAATCCCACAGGTCTTGCTGAAGTGCAAAGAGAAATACAAGAAAGAAAAGGTGATGGAGAGCACACACACGTATTGACATTTCTCTTAGTTACAGAAAAGTTGTAGGACGCTGGTGACTAATAAAATTCCTTAATCCTTGGCTGGCTTCAGAAACCCTTGCCATAAGGCCAAGGTCAGGACAAGGTTAGTGCCTTAATAAAAGAGGGAATATGGCATCTCTAACGATTGCTTCTGGCTGTTTTTCTCCTTACCTATAATAATGCCACAGTAATCGTTTGCTTTCTTAAAGTGATGCAGAGGTCTTTGCTTTACCTCCTGACGGACCCTCACAGCCCACCCCGGGGCACAGCCAGGGACCTGGTGGTGGACCTGCCAGATGGCTGATTCATGCCCAGACCACAAATTCAGGGCTGTCTTCGCAGGGTAGTTCAGTGAAGGTGGAAGAATCCTCTCAGCGTGCAATTGCATAGTACCTTAGATAACCTATTTATTTTAATGTTACCCACCTGAGGGAGGCTCCGCTAATGAATCTATTTTTGTAGTACCATAAAGGTTGAAGTTTAGAGCTAAGTTTAGAGCAGAGACATATAAAAAATGTCAAACCAGGAAATAGCTTAATGAAAGCAGAGAGTAATCACAGCAAATTACAGTGAAATTTCTATGGGATTACATTTTGCATTTCCCAAACAAGGAGAGGAATTCATCTCACTTAGCGCTGTTCCATTTTGCTGAGAATTGACTGTAAGGATATGCTATGTAAATAACATAATGCAATCCCATTAAAGCTGTCTTAAAAGTTACAGTCTAAGATGCTTTTCAAAACGGAGTTCAGATTTCTTCCACTGCAGTCCATGGAAAAATAGCAAGATACGCCACAAAATATCACAGAGAAAAAAATTAATGGTGATATTAGGAGGAATATAAGGCACGTGTTTTATTTGGTGGCTACTAAAAATGAGGTCTCTTTCTAAACTCCAGTGTTTAGAAACCAACCAGCAGTGGATGTGGTAGGGTAGCTCACCCCAGGAGAAGAAAGCTGGTATTCTCGGTGTGCTTCCAAAAATCACTGCAGAATTTAATCTCTCCCCACAGGCAAACACAGGTTTTGCACGAGGAGCATCTAGGAAATCCCCTGTGGTCAGCACCTCTCCTGGCGGCCTTGAACACCTCCTCTGAAACAGTGGATATTCCGTTTGCATATACACGTACAGTATTTATACCTTCCTCTCCCACACTTCAGGTTATCTTTCTTTCCCCCAGGCTTTACAGCCCACAGTCCAGTTACAAAATAAAAGCGATTTCACATCGCTTTTTACCATATGTAGGGATTTTCTCTACTTTTCAACTGATCTCCAACGTGAGAAGACGCTGGGAACTTTTGACCTCGCTCCGTTACTATTGCACAGCTCTGGAGGGTTAGTTTAGTGAAAAAAACATGTTGACTTTTGGGTAACGATGTCACTGCAAATCTCTCAAGGCTAATTCTTGATGACAGCCACTGTAAATACACTGCAACACGCACAGAGCCGCAGCCTGGCCCTGTTAAAGGCAACCCAAGTTTCATCACTAAATTCAGCAGGACCTTGAACCTGTCCATAATGAGTAACATGAAATAAGATCTCAGTCCATCAGGGAAAAAAAAAAAAAAAAAGAGGAGAAAGAAGCATGTGGACGGGTTTTTTGCTTATGAACTGTAAGGAGAGGAATTTCATAAAGCAGAAGCATACCGTGTGTCCACTTAAAATGACCTGTGAATGTTTTACATATACGATCTATATGATCTGCTACAGAGCAGTTACCCTTTCAGAGGAGAGTATTTTGTAACAGAAAAAGCCTCTATATTCAGCTTTTCATAAGTTTATAGAAGTGGATACAAGAAGGAAAACAAGATTACAGACCCCATGGCAGTACAGTATAATACTGTTAAAATTTACTTACCAGTGCTTTGGTGTTTTAACCCCAAATTATTCCCCTACATTTTTACATTTCCTACAGCACTAAGCCACAGAGTTGTGTTGTCCTCCCCACTGCAAGCTTGGAGAGAGGGACAGGAAAACACACAAATCTGCCTCAAAGGTTTTTTGCCATCTTCGCTTTGCTTCAAGTGGTGTGGACAGAGCCGCTTTTTGTTAGAAGTTAATGGTGTGCCTTCCGAAAGCATGCTCGATAGAAACACGGCACCTGCGCCTATGGCTCCCATATTTTCATCTACAAAAAGTAAAAAGCTAAAATGTACAGTATTTTTTTTAGGGCAGTCACAGTCAGCTTTCCACACCTGTGCTGGATGCATAGTTGAAAGGGCAGTGTGTACATAGTGGCCATTTTTCCACGCACCGCAGCTGGAGAGGCAGAGATGCTCTGAACAGCCGCCCAGGCAGTGTCTGGATGGGAGGTATTTGGAGGCAGAATCCTAACGCTGTTACTGTAGCAAATCCTCATTTATCAGTTGGTACAGTGACCGAAACAAATTCTGAGACTACTGATTTAAAAACAGACCATGTCATACTGATACCATCCCTGTATATTCATGAGTTGGTTTTCCACAGGTCAGTAGATCCCAAACTACTTTCAAACTGAACACCAGCTTTCCTCTGTGGCATAAAATATTTCAAGACTTAAACTGTGCAAGACATGGGGTAGGGTTGCAATTGCAAGCTTGGCCTTCTACGAAGATCAGCTCAAAGGCAGGGTTACAATGAAAGAACAAGCTCCCTGGTGTGGTGGGGACACCACCTCGTGCTCCAGACCGTGCCCAGCTCCTGAGGCCGGGCACAGCAGAGGGGTGGACCACGGACCAAGTAACTGGTTACTTCCTAGGCTGGGAGAAGGAAGGTGGCATCTCATATAGGTCAACAGGAGATGTAACAGCAGGGGAGCTTGAGGCTGGTGTCAGTTTTTGTGACTTATGTCCCATGCCTGAACTTGACAGATCAGGAGACTTTTCATCTCCCAGGAAAGTCTTTGCTAATTGGCATACAGAAGCAAAGACTCAAGGGACCTAGTTTTTTGGGTTTTTTTTTAAAAGCACAAAAATTGGCACGTTAAGAAAAGAAAGATCTTCTCAGAAAGCTATATGAAAACCCAGAACGTCATTTAGCCTCTCCACTTCCAGACAAGGCTGAATTCAGGAACAAAGAGCAAGCGAGAAAGAGAGAGCTTAGAAATGAGAATAAGAATGTTTTCATTACCTTTTCTGCAAGCCAGCCTAGATGCCTAATCTCTCGGCTTCCAGCAATCCCTGTTTTACCCAGCTGGTCTCTGACCTCTGCAATCACCCTGGGGATGAGCTCATTGACACTGGAGTGGATGGCATTGAACCAGGCCTGGGCTGTAGCCGAATCCTTACTCCTGAGCACCACGGTGTGCTTGGCATCAGGTGAATGGACTTCAATGAGTCTAGAAAAACGGGGAGGGGGAGGGAAAAACATTATGTTCACTCAGATGCTGTTAGGCTGCTAAATTTATTACCTCACTTAGTGTTAGCAATTAGTTAAAAAGGATACTAATATCAAGACCTAACACTAAAAACTTACCTTTAACACACCTGAATAGAGTAGGATCATCTTAACCAAATCCAGGTCTGTACTGGCATTACAGGAAAATCCCTGAGAAGGGGATTTGCCAGTGGTGATGCAACCCCACACCTAGCATGTCAACAGGAGTTTCAAACAGAAAGGCAAGAGGAGCCTTCACCCATTAACATTCCCCAACACAACAACCACCCAGAACTGCCCGGGAGATGACTGCGGAGAAGCTGGGGACAAGCCGCTGCCTTCCTTAGCTGGGTATCACGGCACGCCCAGAGTTTCTCAACGTGCTTATTTCACACGGACAGAGCTAAATGAAAACCACCCTCATCCCAAACGGAGGAGTTTTCTTAGGATTGCGCTGTGGTTTCAGTGACACCACTAAGCATAACCAGCAGCCCCCCGCAACTGGCCTTCTCCAGGAGTTATGTGTCCTCACTGCTCCATTTAGGTCCTGCTAACAGCGGCAGCACAACTGTGTTATTGCTACTGGCAGGCATCTTTTAGTTTTCCAAGCTCCTGTGGAGAGAGATGGGTTTTTGCCCCAAAACATGCTTACTAGACCATCCTGTGGGCTTCCCCCCGCACCACTGGGGTTGAAAAGCACAGGTGAACACAGTTTCCAGGAAAATGAATCCTGTCCATCGTGGCTATGGGACCCACGCCAACACCTTTGGTAACAACAACAAAAATGCTTTGAGAGGCAGCTGCAGCTATTTCAGCTCTGTTCTCAGTGAAGTTATTAGTTATGAGAGGGGCTTTGTGTGCTCTTTATAGCCTTGTGGGCCACTTTTACTTGAACATTTGTTAAATAACCCACTAAGTAATAGTCTGGTTTATCCTTCTGTAGTGATTATCAAATCAAGACTTGGTCATTGCCCGTCAAACAACTCCGTATCACATTTGTGTTTTTTCATTGTACACATACAGTTACTGTCCCTGAACATTACCCACACAAGTTCGACCTGGGATCTGAGCCTGAGCACGTACTTCTGTCCTGCATATTGCTGCCCTATCTCTGGGACACACAACGACTCCTTTTGTAGCAGAAAAGTAATTAGTTCAGTGGAATTTATTCAGGTTGAGGTTCAAGACAGCATTGTAATGCAAATATTTGTTATGCAATTATAAAATCCTGCAGCTTGGAGCTTAACTAACAATTAAGAGGTTTTAATTAATTGGTTAAACCAGATCAGAATCCAGAACAGAGGGTGACTTGATCTGTGCAGCTCTTTGGGGCTGAGAGAGCGAGAACCGCTGGTCTCGTGTTTGTCCATTTTGAGAAGGGGAGGTCTCCATGTAGATACTGCTCTAAAGATAGAAAAGGTCATGATTTTCCAAACTCAGCAGCTGGACTGTTCAGGGTCCTAAATCACTGTTTGGATAGCTTAAAAAGCGGGTTGATTTTTCAGAAAGCGCTGAGCCAACACAATAACGCACATTTCCTCGGTAAAGCTGCTGGAGCTCAGTACTGGCTGAAAACAAAGGCTCTTATTTAGCTGCTCCAGGATGCACCAAGGATTCAATCTCAGGTATCGAAAGGAAAATTCCTTGTCAGAGGATGCAGGTCTGGTGAATAAGAAAACTATGGTTGTAGACAGGCATGTTCCTAATCACACTGATTCTTTCTGAACTGCCAGAAAAAGTTATGATTTAGACATTTGTGTCCGATGGTCATTATGATCATGCACAGCTACCACGGCCTGGTCTGTCTTTCCATCAGAAACACTGCTCTCCCACTGCCGTATGAACCTGAATTTCAACTTGTTTTTGTAGGCAGCTGTCAATGGAAACAAACGATACAGGCTTGGATTTTCAAAGTACATTCTGTTATCGGTGAAACGTGGATAATTACTTACAGAGCACTTTTTAGCATGAGATCTCATGGCATTTTACGAATGAGGTCAATGACAGCATCCTTGTTTCACCACCCAGAAACTGGAAAGGTGCATAACCCAGATGAGGCAGGGAACAAGCCAGGAGCAGCACTCAGTATTTTCTGCACTCTAACTCCCATTTTTGTACCTTTTTTAAAGAGAAAAAAATATTTGGACGGCACAGCAGTATTGTGCTGGTTTTGAAAAATGTTAATGCACCGTATGGGTTGTGTGAAACGCTGCTCTTTACAAAGCCTGTGGTTTCTGTAAGGGAACTCCCACCACCAAAGTGACTGTGTATCATGCGGTAAACAAAGCACTGAACGAGGACTATAACGAGGACTATAAAGACACAGAAAAAAGTGCTGCTTTTTCAACTGCAAAGGAACAGCAGCAAACTTGTGTCATTTCTTTTCAAGTTAGAGTTGTAGCAGGCTTTGGTTCAGAAGTAAATTATCTAGAACTGAAAGAGCTTCCAAATGGCAACTCTCTTCCCTCCAATTTAGAATATATTTAAATTCTTACTTAAAGCAAGTAGATTAACATGCAAACAAGTATTTTGCTACTTGGGCCTTCATCAAAGTGTATTTCCCTTGATGGTGACTATTTGAGTATTCCTACAAGAGTTTTGACCCCTAAAACAATTAACTTTTAGTTAGCTCTTAACATTTCTGTTTAAGGGGTTCTAAACTATGTATATTCTAATATATACACATTCTACTGCGATATTAATGTATATATTCTAGTAGACATATGCACACACACATACTGAGCCCTGCCTCCAAAAATACTCTTAAAATATCGTCCCTCTGTGACTTCGAATGAGTTTATTTTGGGGGCTGCTTGTCAGTCATCAAAGTTTGACGGTGATGCATTAACAACTGCAGAAAGTCTACCTCGTTCCCTGAGCTGAGTGACGGGAAGATTGGACAATACTGCTACACTTCTCAAAAGCGAGTTCAAAATGGGAATAAATGCTGCACTGACAGCCCTGAAACTGAATCCTTTTATCCACCGCGCTGGCCCAGCCTGAGGAACACATCTGCAAGCATCGTTCCTGTGCCAGCTGCTAGGTGAGGTACCTTTTTTATTCATACCTTAGGACAAAAGTCTACATCTTCAGCTGCCTGAACTCTGCTGCTGGCTATCTGCTATAAGATCTGGGCACCCAACTGTCTTTAAGAAGCCGGGCTTACAGATTTCGGCTAAAGATCCAGGACTTCCATCTCTGCAGTCAGTTGGGATGGAGATACTAACAGAAACTTACAATCTTCACAGAAAACCCATGGGCTCCGACCACAATCGGATGGGGAAAGCACTGCGTCCCTATAAACTCTTCCCTTTTCTGCCTTTCTGCCTACGCCACTTTGATTCACCAGCCCATTTGGAGGATGCTTTTTGTATAACAGCTGACTGATGGCATTTCCATATTTTCTTGAAAAGCAAAAAAATACCAGTGACCTTAGTAAACTCCAACACTAAAGCACTTAAATGTTTCCAGCAGTTCAGCCATTGTAGCTTTGATTTGTTCCTTGGCTAAACTGACCACCGCTTTACTGACTTCTGTTTATCTGCAGTTCAGTGATAAAGTTCCCTTAATTCCCCACTGAATTGAAATATTTAGGGCAATGCCACAGCTGTGTTTATTCTCACACTCCACCACAGTTATGTAAATACTGCATATGGAGCTGTTTCTGATAAAGCCCATACCAACCCAAAGGAATTATATGTTAGCTCTAGATGGCTGCCAAGATGCACGGCATCTCTCCAGCTTGGCAATGCATATGAATGATATCACATTTTCTCAGAGATCATTTGGCAAACCTTATAATAAAAGAGTAATTTTCTCTCTCCTTCTCAAAGAGTCCCACTGAGCCGAGGAGTATTTCCAGCATCACCTTCTCCACCCACAGAACATGGGGGTGACACAAGACCAGGAGCCTCCAAATGCCGTAACCTTGCATGTAAGAGGCCAAAACTCCCTCCCTCGCTGCATCATTCACTGCTTTTACTTTACAGGGGATCAGAAGAAGGTGAAAGCAAATGTTTGATAGACCATACTCATTCCACATTTGATAAGGCCTCTTTCTGTAGGAGTGTTCATTATCTAAGAAATATCTTTTATCAAACCTCTTGAAAGCACTTCTCCCACCAGCACTGGCTCAGGCCCAGATCAGGCACTGATTTACACTCGGTGCCTTTTCCCGGGTCAGATTATGTATTCGGTGACTGATTAAAGTGTGGAGTAAATCCCTTGAAGTTAATGATAAGCCGGAGCCAGAGTTATTCAAGTCCATCATGCTACTTTGATTTTGCACCGGCATAGCCAGGAACAAAACGCATTGCCACTGACTCTGCAAACTTAAGAGAGGGCAAGGGCTAGACTTCTCACTCCATGTCTTCCATCATTGTCTGCACATCAAACTGGTAATTTTGTTGATTCCTGAGTGTACAAATATGAGAGGCTTTCCAGCATAAGGAGGGACTTAGAGGAACACAATCAGACATGACTTTTAAATAGTTGTAAATTTTGTTATATAATAAAATAATAAAAAAAAACTGTTAAGGTTCTTTTTCAATTCCACATACAGCATCAGGAGATGAACCAGGAATAAAATACATTAAAATTAAGCAATGGAAACGTTGGGTTTAGTCTGCAAGGAAAATATTCCATAGAGACACCACTAGGCTTGCAACAAATTCCCCAGCACACATTGAAGAAGCATCTTCATTTGATGCACCTAAATGGAGGTGAAAGCAATTTTACCAAGCGAGCGCTATTTGGTAATCAAGTGGAATTTTTCTATGTGAAAGTCTCTCGGTCCCCTCGCCGTCACAAGGGTACCTGCTGTATTAACAGTTACTTGCTGACTTTGAACTTACAGTGGTAAAAATGATGTAGTTACTAGTTTCATGGGAGCTGGACTAGACTGATGCCCAAAGAGAGGGTGTATATATCACTAATGAGCTGTCACAGTTGATTTCATTTCTATTTGCCGCCAGCTGGGCTTTAATAAAAGGGATATCAGCGGAGTTGCGCCGCATGCAAGTAAGAAAAGGATTTGGTTCTGCAAGGACTCGCTCACACCGCTGTGTGCTGGTGCTGAGCGACCTGCAGAGCACATCACATGCTGCCTTCTCTACCCAGAACAACTACAAAAGTCATTTCATAGTTTTTAAATGTCTGAGGATGTTATGGGGCAGAACTCTTTCCCCACATTGCCCAAAAAGACCTTCTATGTTTTTCTTTCTACATTTTTTTTCTTTTATATTCTGGTTGTAATAGTGCTGAATACTGGTAACACAGGAATACACAATCCAGCCTCCTTCAGAGTGCATTCACCACCCAACAATGGCAAAAGTGCTGTTTCAAGAAGCAGTGGGATCAGTTACTTGGGGGGCAGGGGGGAGAATTATTTCAGAGGCATGGTAGGAATTTGATCTAACCTTTAAAAGATGCTGCCTGAAGCTTTAAGACCAGAAGATATTGTGATTGGTGTGGTCAATACATTGACCACAGCTCCCTGAAGCAACTCTTTCACAGCGAGGAGGAAAGCTCTGTCTTGCTGATGAATCGTCACGGGAGAGAGTCTCACTGGAAGAGGCAGACAGCAGATCCACCTCATCTAGCAGGATGTGTCTCAATGTCTCATTATTTTATACACCTACTTTTTGGCTTCCGTGATCAAGAAATCCCAGGGATCACTGATTAGTTGCCAAGTGAAGCAAAACAGAAGCCAGACTGTTCAACAACCATGACGACAAACCCACAAATTCCCTCTGGATCAATTATTGGCCTCTGAGTGCTGGGCAGAGGGCACCACGGGGGAGCCAGCCTCCTGGAGATACTGATGGCCTCTTTGGGGACAGTGGGTATGGGTCACCTCACGGCACTTTTACTAATGGCAGGAAACTCATCTTCCCATTGAATAGACTCAGAGAACGATGGAAAAGCTCTATGTAAGTGATGAGAAGAAATACCAACTTCAGTGTAACTCTCCCTGACTCCTACTGCAGGAAAACAGGAATTTCCATCAGCAGAAATGCATGTGAAAGCTGGAAGTGACAACAGGATATTAAAACAGCAATATCTGTGCATACAACTTAAGCACTAAAGCCCAGCCTCAGCACTTACCAGCACTGAGCTGGGGCACCTACCCTGGCAGCCCATCACCTGAGGCTCCCGCTGTGGCTGTAATTCGCAATTTGCTGCGACACGAGTGACTACAGAAGGTGCAGGAGAGAGCAGCTTCAAATACACCAACTGAAAAACCTGCCCATCGATTAATGGCAGGTCAGGCCAGATCGGAGCTGCAAGACCGAAATCCAATTTGCGGACCCGCTGATAAGGGAGGGAAAGCCCAGCACGGAGCCCGGCACAACAGCCAGGCAGGAAAAGGAGACTCGAGGGTGTCACTGACTCCACGCCGTAACACAAAGACTGCGGGGACGAGCAGCATGGCAGGAAACTGAAACCCTTGCGTATCAGCTTTCTTTGGCAGATCTCAGGGGTGTTAAAATTGCTCTCCAACATTATTTAGCAGCAGCTTACATACCTTTACATACAGACATACATAATACATGATTAACTGTTTGCCCTCCTCTGTCCTGCCCTGCAGCACTCACACTGCTCTTCCTTTCCCTTTAATGTGCAACACATTTCTTGGAGCATTTCTCTTTCTCCATCTCTTCAGTCCTTTGATTTTTCTCTTTTTTGCAAAAATGTTCACTGAGTGAAGTCTGCTGCAGCTTTCACTGTCTTGGTTAATCACTTAATGGTGTTGATTGGTTTCTTTCTCCATTACCTTTTCTTAATTTGTTCTCCTCCCTTCCCTTCATGCATTTCTCAAGGCAGTTTCTTCTTTTCCAGGTTCTTTGCTCGTATTTCTATTCCTCAGCTCAATCCTCGACAGCTGAAGCAGGTTGGAAAAATCAAAATTCTTTGACTTTCTCAAAACTCCCCTAACTGAAGCAGAGGCTCACAAAACCCCCAAATACCACACAAAAACCCACCAGCATATCTTCTTTTGCTCCATTAGCTCAATATTTAAATATTTTCACAGAAAAGAAAGACTTTGGTTAAACGTTTGTTAATCAAAAATCCAGCTGAAAGCATTCTGCCAGCCTCTGTCACTGCCACCTCCACACCACACACATCCTTCCTCGCCGCCCACTCACCGTGACACATTTTATCATGTCAGGTCAGATTCAGTCCTGTTCACACACAGACACACACACACATACACAAAATTTGATTTACACTCACATACCTGCATGCACAGACACTTTTTTTGAGTAACGCGTGCAGCAGCTTTGCCCATTCCTATTTGATTTGTGCTGGAGACGGGAAGGACACCCAGAGCTCGTCTGTCCGGCCCAGAAGGACAGGGAGGGGAGAAAGCCCCATGTCACTATGTCAGGGGAAAAGATGTGACTTGTTTTTCAAGAAAATGAGACATGACTCATCCCAAATTCACCAGGACCTGCACAGATTGAAGGTCAGTCACCACATGCCATAACTATGCAGTTCTACCTTAGTATCTCAAACACCCTGCAGGAAAACTCAGAGGTTTTCACTGTGTCCTGAAATCCTGGCACATTCCCCCAGCAATTCACTTCTCAAACTGTTGCCCAGAGACTACAGCAGGTCCTCAGGACAGTAGAAAGCTATTTTAATGTGATTTAACAGGACAAAAATTAAACCTGAAGTAAATGAATGTAAATAAGGATCCAAAGTTCAACCTAGTCTGTTGATGTGTTTGTGTAAATGAATTCCCTTGAGGTTCCTCCGCAGAAAATGGCCGTTGGGTTGTCTGGTGGGGCTTTTTTTCTTCCAAAAAGCTTAGCTGGTGATTTGACTCAAAAGAGACCAAAATGCTCCTCTCTACAAAAGGGACAGTCCTACAGAGGTGTCTGATGTCAGTAGTCTTCCAAGAAGGCTGAGAAGAAATTGAGACTAAGACATAAGTTCACACGACCCAGAGCAAAACCAATGACCTGTTTGGTTGGTGGGGAGTTTCACAAATGATGGAAAATATTCCTAATAATAATAAAAAACCCAAAATAAAAAATTCACCCTTTCTGCCTAGAGACCTCAGAGCTCTAGCTCCTACAGGATTGAAAAACTGCCTCTTATCAAGACAGATGACTGCAGCTTCCAAAATGCACCAGCAATTGCAGAGCTGCCCAAAAAGCAGATGATGTGGATGATAGAGGGCTGTTAGACAGCTCAGCCTGAACCATTTATTAATTCTAGCAGTTAATGATTTGCCTCAAAATTCTAAGAGAAGAAATGCAATCTCACGGGTTTCTCATCTGACAACCCTAGCCTTGAATGCATTGACCCTAGCTACCAAGAGGGTCCCACAGCCATGCAACTCGCAGAGAGGACATGTTAATGTATCAAGGAGGAGGAGGAGGCGGAGGCGGCCCAGTCATTCATCCATCCCACCACTCCACCCCTCTCCCTCACCCTCCAACTTCTTCCCTCTCCTGCCATCAAGGTATTGAAGGGGATGCTGCAAATGTCTTTTCAGCTAAATCACCTAACTTCTCTCAGCTTGAAAAGAGAGAACAGTGGATAAATCTCAAGTAGCACCTGCTTGTTCATCCCTCCCAGCAGAGAGCAGATTTTGGGGGCAGATTAGCAGTTACAGTACTATAAACAAACAAGAGCACAACAAGAAATATCCAACTTTACACAAAAGGAGGATTTGGATCCATAACAGTAAACTAGTTGGGAGCTAAGGTTAAAAACCCATGTTCACCTTGATCTTAAATTCATGACCCTTTGTGGGCAAGGATGTAAAGGGCTTCACAGTGGTAGATCATCCTTCTATAACAGACCGTGCACAATGCAATACCATAGCACAACAGGGTGGTTTAAGGATGATGGCAGAGTCAACCAGCGTTTCACCCTGATTATTGTAATTTTTGTTCTTTTCTGGATTTGAATTGCATCCTTTCAAGTTGCTTTACTTTAATGTTGGACTGTTGATTACTTCCCTAGTTTAACAGTAATCTAAACAGATAATAAACACAGCCCACCAGGAAAAAAGAAACCAATAACAAAAATTCTTGATATAAATCAGGACTTTGACTCTAGCAGGCTCCATGACTTCTTCAAAGGACTTATTGATATTCAAATAGTAAAACATGTCTGTACCAATAATGATAATTAAGTGCTGTATGTCTTTCATCCAAGGATCTCAAGCTGTAGCTCACAACAGCACGGCGAATTAAGTACGGTCTCTCCATTTCACAGAGATTTTTGTCTATAGCCAGAGAGCAGCTCAATAACAGCACAAGGAGCAAGGCGCAAATTCCTTGGGGAGGTGTGGAGGGGGATTTTTTTATACTGGTAATGCACCCATTATAGTATCTTTACCTTTGCTCTATCCCCCATGTGTACATAAGTCCTTTCTCTTTCTCTTGCCCATCTACAGCACATGGTAACAGAAAAAAGACTCAAGTTTCCTAAACCAGAGCCCAGTCCTGCTAAATCTGTACTGTCCATTAGGCAGGGAAGATTTCCACCTCCCCAGGAAGCCCCACAGAACTGCTGGTGTCCACCCAGGGCTGACACAGCTCCAGCATGCTGCAGTGGTGCCAGCAGGGTGATGGAAACAGTCCATCCTTAGTCCTGGGTCCGGGGTTCAGCCTTCGCCCAACACCTCACTCCACCCCTGCTTCTACCAGTAGCCAGTGTCCTTGGCTGAGCCCACGGTTATCAAACTACCTCTTAAGAGGCAAGAGGCAAAACCCACAATAAATGGGACCTATGCTCTACAAGAGCAGCCATTCTTGGCACCACAGTCACTCTCCACGGCAGTGCCCTGCCCTCTGTGAGCCTCACGCCAGGTACGGGACTCGGGGGATCCGCTCCCTTGTCAGTGGGGACGAATCCCAGGCTGCAAAGCTGCACACCTGAGCCACGCTGCTTGTTGAGGAGTATCCAGCCTTTGCTTTGTACGCCAGTGGCTGCTCATGCCTGCCAACATCAGCCAACACCAAAGTACGGTCCTGTTTACCGAGCAGGAAACAGGCTGGGTGGAGACATGAGCCAGCCCACGCTTTCATCAACAAGATGTCCAGACTCTTCTCCGCTGCCTAATACTTAACTCCCCACCCCCCCAGTCGCTCTTAAATCATACCAGCATGAGCTTGAAGAGGTGCAGGAGCTAAATGTCTTTCTTTCCAGAATAGAATAGAATAGCACAGCATGGCATAGCATAGCATAGCATAGCATAGATTATTTCCGTTGGAAAGGACCTACAACGATCATCTACTCCAACTGCCTGACCAGAAGTTAAAGCACGTTGTTACAGGCATCGTCCAAATGTCTCTTAAACACTGACAGGTTTGGGGCATCGACCACCTCTCTCGGAAGTGTGTTCCAGTGTTTGACCACCCTCTCAGTAAAGAAATGCTTCCTCATGGCCAGTCTGAACATGTCAAGTGTTTTAGTCTTTCTAAAGAAAAATAGTTGTTCTTTGGATCAGCAGTGGAAGTGGGAGTGCTGTCAGGTCCCAAACTGTGCACGGTTATGTTTCATAGAGTTTTACTGAAAAGGCATGGAGCTTCTACTAGTACCGACATCACCTAGATAAATAATCAATCAGCCTCACCGCTGAAAAAGCATCAGGAAAACATTCAGGATGTCAATTTTTGGACAGTGCTGTCCTATACTAGTGTCACAGCTCCCTGACTTCTACTTAAAGATGTTTGTCTTGTTATTTCCTCTTCATGCCCTTCTTCTAACTTCTTATGTTTGTTATCTGCATTCATGGCTCAAGTTTTTTGGCACAAGGACTAGTTCTTACTATGTCATATTAAATCTGGTTGAAACTTAATTTTTATTTTAAAGAAGTTTCAACTTTTGTTTCCATGCTTTATTGTAACAAAAGTAAATACATCCAAATTCAGCAGAATTTGTTTTATATTTAAGATTTTGAAATGCCATTTCAGAATCACACAGGGATATTTCATGCTTACATAAATTACATGCTTATACACCAATTACAATTCAAAATGTTAAATCTCACTGACCCCGTAACTGTGCATTACTGGCATGCTATTAAATAATGTAAGATTTTTTTGGAAAAAAAAGAATATGTGCAAAAGGAACCAGTTTGGGGAGTAAGAGCTTTGCTATAAATCTTGTAAATACTTCTTTCAGTGAATTAGTACTTCCCAATGCAAAAAAAAAAACCAAAAAAAAAAATCAAAGTAATGAAGCTGCTTAAGTCCATAGCTGCCTTTGGAGCAAACAGGTCTCAGTCTGTCCTGCACCTCCCTGTTGTCCTGGGAAGCTCAGGTAATTCCCAGATGCAGCTCAGGGCACAAAGCCCAGAATGAACGGATAGCAGCCAGTTCCTCTGCCAACTTGAAAACGCACCTGCTCAATTTTACCTTCCGATCATAATTCTCAGTCCAACCCTGAAATGAACAGATAAGGAAAGTTCCTGACCTGTTTCTCCCTGTGTCCTCGGTGTGAATTCTGCCAACTGCACCCGTACTTGCTGCGGTGCTGCCACTGTGTGCAGCTGGCAGCCGGCACCACGCTGCTGGGAATCTGTCGTGGCTCATTTTTCTTGGCTTCAAAACCAAAGCAAACTTTTCCCATCAGAAGGCCAAATCCTGCCAATGAGTAACTCGATCCTTAAGATCCTTAAGAGTGGATCCCTGCTGAAGTTCCCTGTAGGGATCACACTGCTCTGGACTCCTGCCAGTGGAAAAACGTGATCTGTGCGCACCGAGTGCTGGCAGGATCAGGCCCACACCTCCTGGGTTTGGCTGAATGAAGTGCAAGCAGGATTTTAGGGTGATTTCAAAAGCAGATGAGAAAACCTTACGCCTCATTCCTCCAGGGAATGTCATGTCTCCTGTGCTGTGTACAGAAGTACCTTTGTATTATTGTCCCAAAACTTTAAAAGCACCCGCAGAACAAATTGCACCTCAGAGACCTTTTTCCTTCATTTCTTTTTCTTTTTTTCCCTCCTATTCCTTAATAGGAATCATCACCAGAAATTGAAGAAAAGCTTTTTATAATGCAGTTAGATTTACTGCTTAGTGGTATTACCAGCTTTGACCATTCCCACCCATCTCTTCATTGGGAGGGGATGCTCCTCTGTGAGTCCTTACGTCAACCTTTAATGCTGCTGTCAAGAGGGACACTTATCAGTGAAAACACAGGCAAACAACAGAATTCAGGGGTAATTATTTTACCCTAGTTTCTTCAAGCCGAAAGTATAACCATGGCCCCTGTGTCTAGAGGAGAATGACATAAATGCCACTAAGATGCTCTGCATCTTTTCTCCTGTTGCCATGTTTGTACTATTAAAAAAAATTCCTAAACATTAAGCTTGGCATTGGTTTGTATTAAAGATCTGCTCCTTGGTATCTTACAGCTTTTTAAATCAGGTAACGGAGAAGACAATTCCCTACCTCCTTCAGAGTCAACCCCCAGGCAGGTTAAGTGAAGGAGACATCTGAGAACCGCTGGCTCGAAAAGCACCAAACTTCACTCCTGCTCTGAAACGACAGGCTCACCAAACCGTCTGAGAGTAGACACAGATTTAGGAATCTCTTAACTGGGTCCAGTCTTCAAGGAGAAGCAGAAATCCTATGCCAGGCTACCAGCTTTAGTGGGAAAACCATATGTGTATCTTCCTCCATGCCCATTAAACCTACATTTCACTCCAGCTTGCTAAGAACTGGAGATGATTCAGTGCCAACAAGCAGGAATTTCCTTCGGCGTCCTTTAACATAGGTATCTTCTCATGCTGAACGTCAAACCAGTTCAACCTGGTCCCACAACCCTGCTATGTCTCCAGCCTGCACTGGAGAAACATCTGCACTGGAAAACTCATGTCTTCTATGTCCATGCTTGGTCTTAGATGAAAATTAGCTCAGCTATGGTCCAAAAGAGCCCTTTTATGGCCAGCATATGCTTTGGCAGCCTGCCAGCAGGGCTCTTCTAAGGCCATCCAGCAGAGTGATACCATCAGTTATAAGATCTATATGTGTCAGGTCACTGGGTTATGAAACAGAAGTGTCATAAGCGTGTAGGGACATGGTTTGGGCTCTGCTGTGAACAAAGATCAAATTATTTTTGTGGAATCAGATTACTATCTTGGGATATCTTCCAGTGGGGAAGGGTGGCTGCCTTGTAATAGCATTTCTACTGGGACATATCAGTTCCAGTATTTAGAATTGTTAAAACCCCTTAAACAGGTAAAGATGTGAGTCGATGGGATGCTACTGTTACACTGCAGCTAGCACGATGGTGAGGTACTGTGTGCTTGGACGGAAAAATCCAGCTTAGACTGTACAGTGCACTGTGTTGGACTACAGTAAAAAATCAGAAGTCACTCTTTCCACAGGAAATGACAGCAACACAAAATGAAAACTATGATAATAAGCAATATCACTCTCCCACGCATTACTTCCTAGTAACACCTAAGAACATACACACTTGTAGCACACTTCGAAAAAGTCAGCTCCATCGCAAAAGTATCATGAACAATGAGTGTGTGTCCCTCTGAATCAGTCCTCCTGGCTTTCAAACAAAACTGAGGACCAGGAGAGTGACAGAAGCTGAGAAATACAATACAGTCAAAAAAAAAAAAGGAAAAATGCTTAAAGAATGAAACCAATATGTATAAAGCATCATTACATTGTGCTGATTCAAACAATGCAACCTGCACAGGTATTTTTAAAATACACTCCATGGCAGAGACCACAAACTCTCAGGCTAGTGATACAGCTGTCAAACCTCAGCATCTTAAACAGATATACAGATATATAAGAAAAAAATAGGGGCGATATCAACAACCATCTTGATTTAAACTTGAGGAAGTCTACTAGGGTAATTGCTGTTTCACAATTGCACTTCTGTAGTGGTCAGCTATCGCTGACTGTGGTGGTAACCACTTGGTGGGATGAAGAGCAGAAGCAAAGTAAAGCAACACTAAACTATGAAGTCTAGGGGAGAAAAGAAAGCTTAAAAGAAGGCCAGACAAATATAAAAAAGAAAGAAGGAAAATTACACAGGTACGTTTAAAGTTTCTGAATTGCAGTGCAAGAGATTACAGGGGAACCCATCCTCCCTAAAGCCCCTTCTGCTCTCCCCTCTTCTCCTTATCCTTCTCTGCAAATGAAAATGTAACTTTTATTTATGCCTATATGTAAGTGCTAAGAATCAAAGGCATTACACACCGCTTCTGGGCAAGCCAGCACACTGCAGGAAAACAAAAAGGCCATTATTTGGATGGAAGAATCAGTCTGTATTACTGATTTGACTGGTCCCTTTTTTATTAGCAGCTGTTAGAGCAGGGATCAGAGAGTGTGCTGGTGTGGTGCAGCTGTTCCACATATGTTGTAAATAAGGGCTGGTAAAAGCTCATCCTATTTTTAACGTCAGGGGAAAAAAAACAAGTAGTCACAGAAATTCCCCATTAATGCCTTGTAAGTGGAACTTTTCTCCTATTCTTGACTTTAATGTCCAGAACTGAATGGACAAAACAGGCCATTCTTGAAATAATATTCGTTAAAAAAAGAAAAGAAAATGCAATTTAGTGGAATTAGATTAAGTCAGCCCGGAAGATGTAACCAATTAGTGTGTACAATGTCTTTTCCTTCCAAAGCAGACATTTAATCAGGATGAAAAAAACCTCCTGCAATTCCATTTCTAATAAAAATGTGGGATTACAGCACTGAAGAGTTTCTCTCGCACAACCCAAAGCTGACCTCAGCGCCACGCGGCTCAGACACCACCACCCGCCCTTCCCAAACTGGTCCTCACTTGCCCCTCGCTGGGTTGCCGTGTGTGGCCAGAGCCCACCACCAGCTCCTGCTCACCAACCCCAATGCTGAAAAGATCAACGATGATTCAAGGCCAAGGCAACATCCCAGCCCCACACAAAGCCCCTGCTCACCTGTTTTCGGGGTCTGACACCGTCATGTTGCGCGTCACGTAGCACATCTTGAGCGGTATTGTCTTCTTGTCTCTGTGGATGGAGAGCGAAAGCTGCGACAGGGGGTCAGCAGAGGCACAACCCAAGCGGGGAGATTCGGGGGGAGGCGTCTCCCACCCAATTTCTGAAACGGGAGAGCCTTTCTTCACATAGGGGGTAGCTTCTCTCATGTATTTCACTAAGGAAAAAAACAAAAAAAAAGAAAAGGGAAAGCAGTAAATAAATGGATGTTCAGTAGTTGGATCCCATGGGAGTTTTTTGAACTAGCACCAACCCTCGGCGCTGTTTATTATTTCTACTTGTCCAGCAGCACGGCATTGGAACCTGTGCAAATACAGATGGAGGTCTGACCGCAGCCCATCTCAGTACAGCACAGCGAGTACAAGGGGGGAAAAGAACAGAGCAGGCGAAATAAGAACATATAGCTAATGTAGGGCTGGGAGAGCAATCCCACCTCTGCTCGACAGGCTGTACGTCCTGATGCAGCAATTCCTGTGTACAGAAGCCGTGGGCTGGCTGAGCTATAGGGAAGTTTTTAAGACAGACGTTCAGCCAAGTGACAGTGAATCTATTATTCCCCTACCTCAAACGTTCCAGCGATACTCCCAATGCTGCAAACTCACATCTCGCTTCTGGTTCACGCTTGTCAAGTGTCCCGCCACTGATCTCAACAGCTGTTTCTGCTTGCTGGGAAGCAGTTTTAGCTGATCTACTTGTACATATATATATGGAGTAAACAAAACCCAATTCACCTCTTAGCCTTCTCTTGGGGAAATAAAATTGAGTTCAAGCTTTTCGTGAGATCGGAGGTGTCAGATTAGATCTCTTCTCAGCCTCTTCCAATGCTTTTTTGCAGTACGGATAGGAAAAGTGAATGTAGGATTCCCAAATTATCTTAATGTATGCAAAAATCAATACCTCTATTACACTCATACTTCATATTCCCCTCTTTATGCAGGCAAATATTGCAACATTTCCCCTGGTTTTGAATTCTTTTGGCAGTTCAAGATGACTTTTGCTTTTCATGTGCTCAGCAAATCTGCCAGCCACAGTCTCCTGCTCCTCCACAAACCTGACGGAGCTCAGCCAAGAAAATACCTCCCATTCGAGCGCCCTGGTTAAACGTATAGATCCAGTGCACACAGCTGTGGCTGCCCAACTGGCTATCGCCGCTTGGTTGTTCCCATAACTCAGAGTGACGAGATGAACCGAAAGGGCAGGAGCACCGTGAACTTATTTGGGGAAGTTATTAAAATGTTATGAGAGATGATTTCAAGGAAACGGTGCAGATAATCATGTCAGCTCGGCTGAAGAGGCTGGGAATGATTGAATAACAAAAAGATGGGCAAATTACAAAAGGGCAGGAGGTTAAATTAGGGAAAGCAGACTGAAGTTTTTAAGTTCAATGTGAAAGCAAGGGAAGTATTCAGACAAGTGGAGAAGAACAACGGTGTTTCTGTCAAAGCCGCAGGTAAGGTGGGTAATTTCAGCAGCCCTCTTTTCAAGGCACTGCATAACAGCTTGACCAAGAGAGATGCCTGTGCAGAGCTACAGTCCAGGCTCTGTGAGCATCTATTGCCATCTTTCCTCTAAAACACCTTAGTGCACAGATTGCCATTGCTTTCTCTCCTTTTTAAAAAATCTATTAACCTCAATATTAAAGACTTCTGTGTTGAGGTATTTTACAGAATATTCCTCTGTGAGAAGGATCATTTGTGATTTATCAGCAATGCTGTCCTACTCAACACTGCTGATTTGATTTCTTTGCCTCATACTATTCTGACTAATTTTTGAAATTCATTTCTTCCCTGCTCAGGGAAGGGCTGCACGAGATTCTACCAGGCTTCCAGAAACTGTTCAAGGCAAAGGGTGTCAAGACTGATTATTTTACCTGTTTGTATACATCTCCTTGGAGTCCATTATCTAAAAACCTGTGTCATTTAACTCTCAAAACCAGTGCTCATCCTTGGGCACTCCTAAAATACCTGACTTTTCAAAGGTGATGGCAATGAGCAGTTTTAGCCAGTGCCATACAGACCTTGGTTTTAGCAGCCAGCATCTCAGTTTGGATGTACTCATGGCCTTTGGGAAACAGAGGCTAAACACATGTTTTAGATGTGGTGAATCTATTCCTGTTTACACTGAACAAAGACGAATTTGTCATTCACTTAGATGGGAGGAACAGCTGAAGGTGTAAAAATCATATTTGACTGCAAACAAAATTCTGTTCCCTTTAAAATTAGAGATTATCAATTAATCTGTTGAAAAAAGTATTCCAGTTGGCTTCAGGACTCTGTTACAGTAACACGCCAGCAAATGTGATGCTAAATAAAGGTCCAGGTCTCAACAGTGTAGCTATTTCATCTGTGCTATTTTCATCCTTTTTCAGCTGCAGCTATATGCATTCGACCTGAGCATCTTTTAATTAAGGAAAGGAGAGGGGGGGGGCAGGAGGAGGAAGGAAGTTGAAGTGAAAAATTTGGCTCTAAACCTAAGCAGGAACACAAAATGTGAATTTAATTCCCCAGAGATGGGGACAGAAGAAAAGAGCCGTCCCTTCCATGTGCCAAGAAGCTGGGTTTCCATGCAAAGCACCGGTGAATTCGTGTCAGGCAGCTGCACTGTTTCAGAAACGCCTGTGAAAGAGGAAGCAGGAGCAGGAGGAGAGAGCAGAAACAGAACCCGCTTTCCACAAACTGAGTCTTAAACACAGCAAAAGTCAAGCAAATTACCTTGAGGAAAAATGTCCTATGCAAACTCCTGCCAACTTCAGAACTCCCAGACATCTAGTTTCTACTAACTCTCAAGAGGAGATGGTTGCTCAGCTCATGGAGACTTACATGAATAAAGACCCATTAACACACTGGTAAACTGCTGAACACCATCTTCCTACAAAATTCTACAGGAGAATTAAAAAAAAAATAAAGTGAATATAGGTTTTCTGCAAAAAAAAAAAAAAAAAAAAAAGGATTTTAGTAGTTTTCCATTAATTACTTCCTACTTCCCACTAAACAGAAGCACAGCTCTCTAGATTCATCGCTGAATTCTGCTAGGTTTTACAAACCAGACTTTATGGCTCTTACGTATTCAAATGTGTTTCGTATTTTAAAAGCTCACAAATGGATACATATAAATGCATAAATGGAATATGGGAGTGGAACAGGTGGCAGAACTTGATCCATTTATATAAATTTTTGTATTATTTAAATTTCAGAGCTACTGTTTTCCATTTGCCCCATCACCATCCATAATTACATGTCCATAACCAAAGTCCAGTTTATGAATTTAGCTGATATAAGGCACACGGCGTACAGATGATTCACAAGTTTTATCAGTAATTATTTCCTATTTACCTCTAAACTCTGGATGCAAATACTGGAGTACACTCTGTTTTATACCAATACACTAGTAACCCTACTACACACACAGCAATTTATGGTGACCCCACACGTGTCTACATTTTGCAGTCTTAACCAGTTTCATAATCCATGTAGCAGAAAACAAGCTGATACCAGTATGTGTTATGGGCATATTCCTATTCCACACTGCGCTATCTGAGAATCTTGAACGCAGCAATGTTAATGTATAACTGAAGTTATGTAATTCACTTCCATCATCAAGTTTTAAGACCAGAAAAAATATGATACAGACTGTTGGACATTAAAGTAATAATGTGGATAATATTCTGTTCTCAGACCATTACCCTCAAGAGCTAGATTTCCCTTTGGATACAGTAGCACAAATCCAGGTACTGACTGAAAAAGAAAGCAGCTGTAAAGAACACTGTTTTTATATATTGCCAATGAAACTATCTAATGGATTAACCCCCCAAAATATTTAATAAAATTAAATAAGGCATGCCATTGTATAACAACTCTGAGTTATGTATAACTATTCTATAGGCATGTATATATATGTCTTCAGAATAGATACATATGTGTAATATAAATAATAGATATAAATATTGAATGTCTGTTTGTATAACAATGCCACACTCTTTAAGACCACCCAAATGTACTCTGCAAACATAGAAACCAACATGCAAGGACTGAGAAAAAATGGTTTCATTATTATAAGTACTGGTAGCCTGTAATTTCAGTTGAGAGTTGTCTAAACTCACCCATTTGATGCTACAGCTCAACCTCAGAGATCCTTATATTCAGCACTAATTAATCATACATGCCCGTTTGATGCACTGCTAATTAGAAACTGCGGTCAAGCAATTAAAATTCCAATCTCTGGAGTGCCCCTCCCCACAAAGAGGAAGGGAAGTGGCAATCAAATGAATTAATCCACTGATACACATTGAAATACTTTGCATTTATTTTTTGATCTGCAAGACAGACAACGTAGCTTCCAAAAAAGCACTTCATTTACGGGCACTTCTGCCAAGTCCCAAGTCTCCACAATTAATCCTTTGTTACTGTTCACAGATGACTTTTGGTTTTCTTGGGGGGAAAGAAGCAGGCTTTTAATGAGAGAAATACTACAGACCAACTTGGTCAGGTTCTTGGCCAGACGCAGTTCTGAGGAACTGGGACTCTTCTAACACATTCAGACTGCTTCCTAGGAGGAAAGACAAAGACCACTGAAGAGAAGCCAGCACTCCCAAGCAAAGCTCTTTGGTTACTATAGGAATGAGGGCAGGATGTGTAGGTTTACAATATGAAAGCAAAAGGAACAACATGCCCGAATCTGCTCAAAGAAAGATGATCAAGAAATTTCCCGTTGCAGGGGAAAAGCACAGAGTCTCCTCTTTATGCATTCATTCTCTCCTAAGTAAGTACTCAGAGACAACCACCAAAGGTAAGTAGAAAACATCACCTAGAAACCTCTTGAGGCTGTTTTCAAAGGATGCACTAATGTTATTGATACCTATAGCCAAAAAAGATAGGTTTTCCAAAGTTCCCATAAATCCACCTTCATCTGTCTGGTTTTTGCCATGGTAAAAGATGGCCCAGAAAAGAGGAGCTAAGCAAGTCCTCCACCATACTTAGGACATCGTAAGACTGCATGGAGGCATCAACCTCTGGAGTCACTCAAGCCCACAAATTGAACATGATGAGATGAATTGCTTTCATCAGCTTATGCTGTATGGAGGGGCTTTTTAATTTGTCTATGCTGAAGCGATTACACCAGACCATCTGCAAGGGTATTGTGGGCAGCATGGCATACAAAAAATTTCTTGCAAAAATGATTCTTGGTTAGTTTGAGAAGAGCTGCTAATGCAGAACTAGAGGAGGCCCAACCTGCATGTACGCAGTTCCCACCTGGAACGGAGGAAACAAATGAAGACAAACACTTCTGAGGTTGTAGACAGCACCACTACAAGTCCAAGTTAACAACTCAGAGCTATCTAATAGCTGCTGAAGTGATACTGTCCCAAGGAAAAAAAAGTGGATGGCAGCAACACGTATAAGTAATCACTGCAGTAACGTGGCCTTCAGAAGGGCAGAGCAGCCAAGCAAGTCAATCACTCAGCACGGTTGTGTCGTATCGCTTGATGAAGCACTAAAACACAGAATTTGCAGTCTAGCAGTTTTGGTAAGGCACGAACCAAAATACCCCCACTGGTTTCAAAGCTAGTTGTAACTGAAAGGAGAAGTCTTGCCATAAAATTCATAAACATTGCCTGTGCAATGCCAACATTAATGCAGAGTATTTTACACTAATGTCAATGGAACTGAGATTAACAGAGCTGGAGGTCTACTGTATTAAAATTAATTATCATGATACCAGAATTGCCTGCTAGGTTTTATGTTAGAGATCAAATTTCCACTAAACTCAAGCAAACTGCATGCCCTACAGTGGAGACACGTGTATAAAAATCAGATGAGAATCTGTCCATCTGCTGGTGCCATCATCGAAACTAAAACCCAAATACTTGGAGAAAAGAGTTTATGAATCAGATCATCCATGAAGATGTGTCGCATGACCCTTTCAATAGCTTTAATGTGCGCATAAACTAAAACCCAGTCAACAATCCTGCTTATGAGTGTTTCCACTCCATTTCCTACAGAAACATCTGTTACTACGTCCAGACAAGTTACATCCATTAACATCATCTGCTTTTCTCCATGCTGAAAGGGATTTGAAATAGTAAACCACTTGATCTGCCAAGAACATCAGACCTCCACCTCTGGGAAATGATGCAAATTAGTTAAAATAAACACCTTGTGAGAATACAAATCCCTTTTATGCTTTGGCCATTTCTCACACTGTAGTGAGACTAAGTTGAATTTACCATTTTCTGCTGGTTTTAAATTAATGCAGCTGAATTCAGTGTGTTGTTCATCCCTTAAAGAGACAAGCTTGGATCTAAATTGTAAGGTTTTTAAAATTCTTTTTAAAATACATTCAATGTATGCACCTATTATATTTTTTATTTGGAAGAGATGAATGAGTGTTTTGAAAGAGAAACTTCAGGAGACAAACATGCCTTTAAGATAAAGTTCACCTGAAGGGAAGGCATTAGCAGCTGGTGCCAAAAGGCTGCTGATAAGCCACCAGGCTTCAAGTGGGCTACAAGCTTTCAGTGAGCTTTCTCCTTCCCACCTGCACCTGGGACCTTCCTTTTCCGCTCTGATTTCAGCACTTGTGGCGCTGGAGATTCCATTCCCAGGCCATCCCCTGCTTCTGTGTAACACCAAAAAATCTTCAGAGAGTTACTTTTCCTTGGTTTCTTTTCCTGAGACTTTGCCTATGATGTGAGCTGATGCAAACACTGGTTCCCTAGGCCTGATGTTCCCCTTCAGTGACACTTCCTTAACCCTTTCTGAGTTTCCTCAGTGCAAACGTGTCTAGGGAGTGAAGGCTTTAAATGTCTGCTTATCAGCATATCAGTTTTGTCAACTGCAAAACTTAGTAAATGTTAATCACAGAATCACATAGAATCACAGAATGGTAGGGTTGGAAGGGACCTCTGGAGGTGATCTAGTCCCATCCTCCTGCTAAAGCAGGATCACCTACAGCAGGTTGCACGGGATCATGTCCAGGTGGGTTTTGAGTATCTCCAGAGAAGGAGACTCTACAACCTCTCTGGGCAGCCTGTCCCAGTGCTTGGTCACCCTCAAAGTGAAGAAGTTTTTCTCATGTTCAGATGGAACTTCCTGTGTCCCAGTTTGTCCCCACTACCCCTTGTCCTGTCACTGGGCACCACTGAAAAGAGTCTGGCCTCATCCTCTTGACAGCCACTCTTTAGATATTTATAAGTATTGATGAGATTCATTTTCATTCCTCCACAAAGCCACTGTTTTATACGCCTCACAGAGCAAGCATGAGGAAATCACGCAACCTACTCCTCCCCAGGAGTTATATTACCAACTTCTAATATTATTATTCTAATATTAATTAATATTATTATTCTAATATTATTATTCTAATATTAATATTAGTCCATGTTTGAGGCTAAAAGCACACGTGGTCAAGAAAGCAGGACTGTTTTCAATGCTGGAGTGAGATCTTTGTGTTTCTGTTCAAAATACCTTAATGGAAACTAAACTAACATGAATTTCTGTCACACAGAATCACGGTGAAACCTGAGGCTGGATCATTGGCCTGGTTCAGAGCTCTAAGTATGTGACACTTGCTAGCACTTGAGCTGATGAAGTGACCAAACACAGTCACAGGTTGCTGGTAATCTGGTACAGAAAACTTCAAGATTGTAAATTAATAATAAACTACAGACAGACTCATAACAGTTGATATTGCTCAATATTTTCTATTACAATTTCCATTACTCATACCTACTATACTGAATGTGCTACGGTTTCCTTCAAGTTATGTAGTTTATTTTAAGTCCCAAAGTTTCTGTTTCAATGAATTTATATATTCGGTTCTGGTTTTTGATATGTCAGTAATGATAAACGCATGAATTCTAGTGGCAAGGTCCCATAAGCTATTCATCTGTCTTCCAAAAATGTTATGTACTTCCCCAAAATAAATGCAGAGATATATCTCTCTTCATAATCTGAAAAACAAATTTTAGCTTCTAAATACTCTGTAATCCCCCAAAGTACAGTATTTAGTTAAAAAGGAGATGCTTTGGCTTGATCTAGGAGACACTGACAGTATCTTGAAGAGCTTGTACTCAAAAGAAGCACTACTCAGTAGACAAGAGGGAGCAGCTACATTGCACAAATGTCCCTTATCAAATACACTAAAAATTGAAAAACCCACAAGCAGTAGCTATATAACTTACTACATTTTTATGTAAAATGTGACACAGCTCATTTGCTACATTGTTATGTGACATTATGAACTCTACAATTAGAACCCGGCAAATCTTCCATAATAGAAGTGGAAAACATCTGAAACAGGCAATTTGGGAGCTGAACATGTGAATTAGCAGTCACATTTTGAGCAAAACCATTGTGGGACCTGTGAGTCACTCATTGATAATCAAACTGGGGCTTCTGCTTGTCGCCGAGGCAGAATGTTTCATAATTTAAAAAAAAAATTAAAAAGATGTTTTAGTTACATGATATTAGGACTAGGTCATCATACTCCTTGTAACTCTTCTCAAAGTACAACAGAAAAACGTGGCTTCATGTAAAGCAGGGAAATGGAGCAAAATACATTTCTTCAGTGGACTCGCAGCACTCAGACTCCTAAAGACCATCTCCTACCCAATACTGACATATTGTATTTTAAAATCTTTTCTCTAGATCTCTGGAATAAGTTGATGCAGAATTTCTCGTGTGCTGCTCATGCTTGTTGTTTCCCACTCTCTGTTAGTATTTATAGATCCCTCTCCAATCACCCGCACGCTCAGATGGAATTCAAGGTGTCTGGCATCGCCAGCATGCTATAATTTTTCTATTTACATGAGTAATCTCAAGTGTCAGAACAAATATTTCAGCCGCTAGTGATTATGTGAAAAATACATAAGGGCATTACGGTTTTAGAGCATGCTGTTATTTCAGCAGTCACACAAATCATTAAGTAGTACAGGATAGACTGAAAATGGCACTCACTGAGGGAAATTATTATGCTGTGTCTGATTGTACCTGCTTTACAGATGGCTAAACTGACACAGGCAAGTTAAAATGCCTTCCTCAAAGTCATGCAGTAAGTCAGTGACAGAGTTCTCAGCATTAAACTTAATTTCTAGCCCTTTACGACTTTTCATTTTTAAACAACCTAAAGGGATCCCAGTGCCAGTGGAAGCTGGATTCACAATGCTTACAGTCTTCTCCCTAGGGGAAGACCTTGAAGACCTTTCCAGATCCCCCAGATTTATTTTGAGGAGTAAGGCTGCAATCACTTCCAAATTTTCAAAGTTCAACATTTTCATTCTTCATTGGCGAACACCAAGAGCTTTGAAAATGAACAAACTCAGGGCACTCATTCACCTAACAATTTGCCATACCTCCTGTGGCCAGGCTATCCATCAGATCACCATAAAAGTCATAGAATCATCGAATCTTTAAGGTTGGAAAAGACCTCAAGTCCAGCCGTCAACCCAACACCACCATGTCTACTAAACCACATCCTGAAGTGCCACATCTAACATGTTTTTTGAACACCTCCAGGGATGGTGACTCTACCACCTCTCTGGGCAACCTGTTCCAATGCCTGACCACTCCTTCGGTGAAGGCATTTTTCCTGACATCTGATCTAAACCTCCCCTGACTGTCCTGCTGGCCACACTATTTCTGATACAAGCCAGGATGCTGTTGGCCTTCTTGGCCACCTGAGCGCACCTCATGTTCAGCTCATGTTCAGCCAGCTGTCAACCAGCACCCCCAGGCCCTTTTCCACGGGGCAGTTTTCCAGCCATTCTGCCCCAAGCCTGTAGCATTGCATGGGGTTGTTGTGACCCAGCTGCAGGACCTGTCACTTGGCCTTGTTGAACCTCATACAGTTGGCTTTGGCCCATTGATTCAGCCTGTCCAGATCCCTCTGCAGAGCCTTCCTTCCCTCAAGCAGAGCTACACTCCTGCCCAATTTGGTGTCATCTGCAAACTTACTGAGGGTAGACTCAATCCCCTCATCCAGATAATTGATAAAGATACTAAACAAGACTGGTCCCAAGACTGAGCCCTGGGGAACACCACTTGTGACAGGCCACCAACTGGATTTAACTCCATTCA
>VXBL01006968.1:117928-146663 GCA_013400195.1 Aramus guarauna | reverse complement strand
GGTGGATCCCATCCAGCCCCATAGACTTGTGAGTGTCCAGGTGGTGTAGCAGGTCGTAACTGCTTCATCCTGGATTATGGGAGGTTTATTCTGCTCTCTATGCCTGTCTACCAGCTCAGGGGGCTGAATGCCCCAGTGGCAGCTGGTCTGACTATTAAAGACTGAGGCAAAGAAGGCATTAAATACCTCAGCCTTTTCCCCATCCTTGGTGGCCATGTTCCCCTCCGCATCCCAAAAAAGATGGAGATTCTCCTTAGCGCTCTTTTTGTTGTTAAGGTATTTGTAAAAACACACTTTGTTATCCCTTACAACAGTGGCCAGATTGAGTTCTAGCTGGGCTTTTGCCTTTCTAATTTTATCTCTGCATGACCTAAAAAGATCCCTATATTCTTCCTGAGTTGCCTGCCCCTTCTTCCAAGAGTGGTGGACTCTCCTTTTTTTCCTGAGTTCCAGCCAAAGCTCCCTGTTCAGCCAGGGCGGTCGTCTTCCCTGCCAGTTCATCTTACAGCACATGGGGACGGCCTGCTCCTGCGCCTTTAAGACTTCCTTCTTTAAGAATGCCCAGCCTTCCTGGACCCCCTTGCCCTTCAGGACTGTCTCCCAAGGGACTCTCTCAACCAGTGTCCTGAGCAGGCCAAAGTCCGCCCTCCAGAAGTCCATGATAGCAGTTTTGCTGACCCCCTCCTTACTGTGCCAGGAATCGAAAACTCTATCATTTCATGGTTGCTAAGACCAAGATGGCTTCCAACCACCACATCTCCCACCAGTCCTTAATTTTGGGAAGAGATCAATGGTCATATCCAAAACACTCTAGTGCTAGTGATTATACTTATATCTATATCTATATGTATGTAAATACAGACAGGTACATAGATATATAGATAAATACAACGTGAACACTACTGAAGTTGAGTGACTTGGACTGCAAAACCCTATGAATGACCACATGCCTGCTTACCTTTCTCTCCCTTTCTCATATATGCTAGGAATAACAGAGTTAGGTACATTTGGAGAAGCATCCAGTCAGTTCTACACTGGCAGCCCACAAGAATCACTTCTCTCCATCGAACACCACCATCTCCATGCTGCCACACCATCACAGTTCAACAGGAGAAGCACAATGGCTTCTCTAATGAGACATAAGAAAGTCTGTATAATAGTCTTAAGACTTTTATATAACTAAGAGAAAAAAAGGAAACACAAATCTAAGGAGATCCCTAAATCTATCATTAGGAACTGGGATACGGTTTTGATCAGAGGTGGGCATAATATAGAAACTATATTTTTATTTATTTCAATGTGGCATAACAATAGCTCAAGACCACCATTGCCTGGTTCTGAAGTCTAAGCACAGTCTCAAACTGCCTCTTCTCCACCTGAAGACATTTGCAAGATAACCCAGCAGGCAAGCGGCAAACCTGGAATGAGGTCTGGCTCCACATCTATCTCCTTGCTGGTCTACAGGCTAGGAGAGAACCACCTGAAGCAGAAGGGTTCCTTGCTGAGGCACTGGAAGGGAGACGAGACCCCACATCACTGCACCCCTTCTATTTCAAGAAGAAAAGGAAGCAGGACTATATGTCTAGCAGACAATAAAAAGAATTATAGAAACATAGAATGGTTTGGGTTGGAAGGGACCTCAAAGACTGTCTAGTTCCAACTCCCCTGTCATGGGCAGGGACAACCTCAACTAGACCAGGAGGACCAAAAGAAGACAACGAAACACTAAGCCACATGCTTGTGGCTCAGCGCTTGGGCTTCCATTTGAATGGAGCCCTTTCCTCCCAGGGATTACGGGTTTTCTCTAGGAATAAATTAGGAAAGAAGGCCAACCGTGCTGCCATAGGACCATGGCATCATGTGCAGTTCTCTGCAGCTCAAAGTTTCTTACCAAGATGATAGCTCTTCTATTCTTATCTCTGAGAAGCTGTAGTTACTGTATCTTAAAAAATGCCAATGATCCCTGATGGAATATGGTCCTCCTGGAACTCCAGTGCATAATGCTATTTGGGGTAAAAAGATTTATTTTTTGGCAGGTTTATTGTTTTTAAATAGCATCATTAAAACTATTTTGCAGACAAGATCTCAGGAACAAATTAGTGAACACAGGGAACAAGGGAAGCAGTGAAAATCCTCATAAAAATCCGAAAGATCACAATACAGAAACTCAATTTTTTTGCTATGAAACAGTTTTGTGCTCTGAAAAAAGATGTTCTCACTCAAATTCATTTCTTTCTCAGCAAACAAAATAGTACTTTGAATTGACATTTTGATTTAAAATGGCCTTTTAAGATCAAACTCCTTTTCTAATAAATATTGCATGGAGTGTCCCCCAGCATCCATTCTGTCAGATGGAAAATTCACACAGTTATGATTCCATTAGGTTTCTTGCAGTGGACTGGGCATTTAATCAATGAGAGCAAAGAGCATCTAAATAGGGTTAGGCTTCAAATTCCTTTCAGTGAGAAGTTAAATCCCCATTAGCTTTGAGCCATAAGCCCCAGTGGGTTTAGCATGCAGCTTAAAAGATAACGCTGTGAGGGGTCACGGCTCTTTACTGTAGTACAGAAAGCCTATTTCACAGATGGCCCTGCAATAATAATGTAAATATAATCCTGTTTCAGTGGACACTTTATCCTTCCAGAAAACAAGCAATGTTTTCTGTCCCAGAAAAAAATCACATTAATCTTCAATTTAAGGGCAAAGTAATTCCCTGCTTCATTCAGGCCCTATTACCGAGAATTACTGCGACTCGCCTGGTACCACGCTGATGCTGGGGCCACCGTGGTCCCCCCACCTCTCCGTGGGACGAGGCAGGCACAGGTTGCTCTCAGCAGCTGCTGAACAGCAAGTGCAGTTGACTCGGCACATCAAAACATGTTTCCTCACTATGCCAAATGCTACTTTTGACTGTTCCAGGTTAGGTCAAAGCCAGGTTAAAATAGTACAAACTATTGTTTTTCAGAGTCTGCAAACTGCCTGCCAAGTACTTTTTGGTGAACTAGTCAGGGAGGCTGATAACAGAGGTTGGAAAAGAAACTGGCAATTCCCAGCTGAGCTTCAAAGAGCTGTAATGAAATGCAACTCTGGATCAAATCATCGCAGAGAAAACCGTTTGTTTAATCAGTGAGAAGAATGCTAATTTGTTTGCATCTCAAATTTATTTGTCATTTGTACTACTGGAGCACTTACCAGGATTAGCGAAGAACCGGGGCATGACAGCTTCAGATGCTGTGCAAACATAGAACAAAAAGCTGGTCCCCTCCCAAGGAGCTTAGAAATCAAGCACAAGTTAAGAGACAATAGGGACATGACAAGGAAATAAGCAGGCAGAAGAGCCTACGTTAAAAATTGTGCATGTATCTCCCAGTGTTGTTACAGTTGTATTGTATTCCTCTGTAACAGAGACAGTGGTAGCAGGTGCTGTTTGTAAAAACACTGGAAAAACATGAAGAAGAAAAGGAAATACGAGTAGGGCGACATAGTTGCTAGGATGCATTTGCAATTAATAGTGGCAAGAATCTTCCCTGTGTTGTTATCACTGCTGTTTCCCATGCAAGGACTTCGTCAAGACTCAAACTTTCAGCACCATCTCAGGCAAAAAAGGTTTTTGCACTGGAATTGTTACTTGAATTCTGCTGACAGATAGATGATATAGATACAGATACAGATACAGATACAGATACAGATACAGATACAGATATAGATATAGATATAGATATAAAAGCATTTGTCTGAAGCAAGGACAGCTCCAGCAACTGGGAGCACCTAACCAGAGGAGGATGCCCACCAGAGCAGTATTGACAGGGGGACTGGACTTGAGGCGCAAGCAATGCAAAGAGAAGTCCTCGATACATACATGGATTAACTGGGGCTCTGCTGAACCTCACACGCCCTGGCTTGGCCTCACATGTTCAGGCCAATTCCCACAAAAGGGAAAAACAAACCTCCCTATATGTCTGTCCTGTAAGTCCTGAGAATAATCCTATTGCAAAACTAAAGAAGCTTGCAAGGCGAAGGCAGACTGAAAGCCAAGGATGCTGTATGTGCATGCGGCCATTAGCATAACTGGTTTTCTTTATGCTCCAGTGTGGGAGTACCTTTGAAAAGAGAAGCTGAAAGCACAGCTTTCCCATCCAGACCATCTATGCTTTTACAGAGGCTTGGGGATACACAACAGGGATAACTATCTGCTTGAGGCTTGTTTGCTTTATTTAGTTCAAGGGCAGGTCTCTCTTGCTACTTGCAGAGAGCACAATCAGATGATATCAGCGCTGCTTCTGGGTTGTTTTTTCTTTCTTTTTTTTTTTTTTTTTTTTTTTTAAGAGCAGCACTGATAGGCACAGAAAAAAAAAAATCAAAATCAAGAACAATTTCTGCCTCAAAGAGCTTCTGACTTCAGGATCACATACACGTTCTGCCAAAGTCACTGGGTTCATCTTCAGTGGGAATTAGCTCAGGTCCAACGGTCAAAGCTGAAGATGTGAATAGTCTATAAAGAAGGAAAGAATAGGAATTGGGAGGAAAACTAACCCTGGCAGGTAGCTGCATGAGTAGCTGTCGAACTCAAGTTCACCAAGAGATATCCCAAATGGAACCACTGGAAAAAAATTTTTACTTCAGCCGTACAGGACCATGTCTCAGCACAAACGACAAACGCCAGCCAGTATCTCTGAAGATATCACGCTGATATCAGTAAGCTGACCTTTGGGCTCATTGCCATGGAAGGTTTGTGCTCCAGTTTTTAAAGGACAACTTTGAAACTCCAGATTTCACCAAATGTCAGAAAGAATTCAATATTTATACCGTGCTCATCTCCAACCCTTTAAAGACCACTTCTGCAGTCGCTCCCCTCGCAGAGGCCGTAAGAGGCTGAAGTAAAGCTGGTGGCAGATCGAGAGCCTAAAGCAAAACCTGTGATCAATCTGCCTGGTTGGTTACTGCATTTAAGAAAAGAGGATGTGGAACTGGGAGAGGATTTTAAGCTAGCTGATGACAGAGGTGTATGCTTGTGATATTTACACCTTCTACCACAGCAAGTGTCATAATCTTATTCCCTGGGTGGGTAAATAACGGCCAGCTAGTTACCGGAAGTAAGGAGCTGAGAATATTGGAGTGCTTTATACACTCTTTGTTTAACCAAGGGTTATTTGGTAACTCTTTTATTAAATGCGTGACAGATTAGAGAGTGTACAAGTGTATTAACTGGAAAGAAGGCAGACCCGTTCCGAAGTATATGCCAGTAAATACAGTGCTTCTAGGTCACTTCAGCTTCCTCAAGACTGTTTGTCACACCATTTATATTGCACTGGCTTGTCTCGGCCCACCAAAGGGCCAAATCATTGTGTCCTTCAGAGGCAAGACTAGAAGACTCATGGGATTCTTCCAGACTGACAGCACAATCCCTGCACCTCAGTTTAGCTTACGACAACTAGACCTGGCTCACGCTCTGCGGCTTACAGGGTTTGTGCTTAGCGAGCAGTGACATTAATGATCGATAATCAGAAAGCCCTCTTCAATGAAAATTTTAAGGAGACACTTCAGTAACCACAGAGCAACTATACATTCACAAGCCAGTATAGTAATATATAGACCTTTTCAAATATATTCACATGTACATGTGTCTCCTCAACATATGCCGTGTCCTAGGACGCTGTTATACAGCTAGAGATTTCTGGCTCCCCATTCCTCCAGAAGCTGTTACCTGATCACAGTGGTCCTACCCCCTCAACGCCTGGCACCAAATCTGGATTCGTTCCTCCGCCCGGAACTGATCAGCAGCAGTCTCCCCTTCACAACAGCATCTGTCCCAGCCCCCTCCCTGCCTCCCTGCCAGGGCACACCCCGCACATCCCTCTCTTACCCACCCCAGCGAGTGCTGATCTCTCCCCTCCCTGCCCAAAACACCTCACCTTCGCCTTTACCCTTTCCCTCCCACAGCAGCAGCCTCTAAACCCTGTTGCAAAGGAGGGGAAGGAGGGAAAAGTGGAAGCATAGAGCTAACAACTGCTGCTGGGGCAGGCTGCCCTCGCCCGCTCCCCCTTCGCTCCGTGTACAAGCACGCACCCAGGGAGCAGCAGCTGCCGCTGGGACCCAGCACCTCTCCCACCCCGGCAGCACCCTGTGCTGGGGCAGGTGCTGCCAGAAGCTCCCGGGCTGCGTTTTGCAGCTTGCACAGCTCTCCTCGTGGGAAAGCACCCCAGCGAGGGCAGAAGCATCCCGTGAGCTACGTGTTGAACTACAGTGAATGACGCCAACATGTTCATGCCAGAAATTCTATCTACCATTACACAGAAATATTGCCTCCCTGACAAAATCTCTTCACAGCATTCAGAGCATTCGCTACATGTCAGTATTTTCAGATCACTTGACAGCAGCACAGCACCCACCGTCAGATCAAGCTGCAGCAGCAGGTCTGTGCTCCTCCACAACCCCTCCATGCAAAGGGTAGCCACTGAAAAAATGGCAATGAGGTGCCCATGCCCATGGCCCACCATCACCCCTGTCATGCACGGGGAGCTAGAAGAAAGTAAAATACAAAATATATGTAATTAGAATGAAATTTTTAGAAAGGGATTGTGGATTTAATGGAAAAGAAAACTTTATCAAATGAAGGACACAATATCCTGAAAAAACCCCCACAACCAAAAA
This sequence comes from Aramus guarauna, assembly GCA_013400195.1. Classification (NCBI taxonomy): domain Eukaryota; kingdom Metazoa; phylum Chordata; class Aves; order Gruiformes; family Aramidae; genus Aramus; species Aramus guarauna. The sequence continues at coordinate 140,012 of VXBL01006968.1, read as the reverse complement.
AGCCAAATACAGAACAAACAGAACGGTTATTGGGGCTGTTACTGAGACGTTACCTAACAGGATGAGCAAACTCATTACAGCCTGGCGGCCTGCTTTGTACTCTCCACTTTCTTATATTCTATAGTGCACTTCCAGAGTGTTAGCTGCAACGGTGAATTCCAGCTATATTCAATACAGGCAGTAATTAAATGGTTATAAAAATGTGAAGCTGGAATGCTGACAAGCTCTACAAGCGGCATTATCGGCAATGACAGTCGGGGAGTCAATCTGTCGCACTTCTCCAACGTTTTAAATAATGTTTGCCAGGATCCCCTAGTTGATGCTTTCTCCCCTCATCTCTTTGCATCATGCCGCAGTAATCGCACAGACGCCTGCTGTGCTCAGAAGATGGAAAGCTTGAGAGGTTCTTCAGGAGAAGGAAAAAAAAAAACAACAGAAAACCGCATGCAATTAAGCCACGTTTCACCTTACAGCACGACTAACCCAACGGGCCACCAACAGCTTCTATTCCAGCTGTGCATCCCCCGCTCCTATGACCCCTCTAATGATCTTGCTATTTCCTTCTTATCATCAGAAATAACCAGTTTTTAAAATACACACTCAGGAGTGTGTGGCTGACACGTGCCCATTAAGCTTAAGAATGAGCAGGTGTATTTACCCCAGAATTGTGACCAGGGTCTTCTTAGTAGACAAGATCCTCCTGAACAACAGGGCTGAGGGGAAAATGGGCTGTACCACCGCATCGGCCCTCCACTTCTGACTTAAAAGCCTTTTCCCAAATCTCCTAAAATGTTCTTATAGTACCAGGGCCTCTTCTTCCCCCAGGGGAGAGGTGAGGAAGAAGGGCCCAAGCACACAGGGACTTGGTGTCCCCCTTCTGCTGTCTCCTTCGCCCCTCACCTCCGCGCTGGAGCAAACCTCTGCTGGAATTACAGCTGTCTGAAGTCAAGCATCTGAAACTGCACTGTGATGGAAAGCAGGTGCCTTTGGCATGGGCTATCACATTCAGAAGCATCATTGTTTTTCTTTACACTCAACAGTTTCAACACAAGCAGAAGAAATGGAGTCTGCACACACGCACGCCCTCCCTCCCGGGTTCGCTCAGGCTTTCCTCCTCACCACCCCGGGCACGCACTGAGAAAAGCCCCGACTACTCACACAGTAGCAACACGCTCATCAACGCTGCATATTCCAGTCATCTATCAGATACAGAAATATCAGATCAGAAATAGAGACACATTGATTTTTTTCCTGTTTATTCTCCTACAGTGTACTATTTACTGCTCTACAATCCTTCAGCAGCCTCAAACAAGCATTTGATTTAAATGTTCTTCTCCTGTTGTCCTCTGCTTAAGATGCCCTGACTATATTCCTTTTTCAGGACACCCCTTCGTGCCTGTGCTCTGCTTCTACCCCAAAGCCTACAGGGCTTTCCTAGCTGGTAACTGCTAAGAGGCGGAAGAGCAGAGATTAGCTCTATTTTACTGTCTGATTTGTTTTCTACGATCAACCAGTTAGGTAGGTGTCCTGGTTTCGGCTGAGAAAGAATTTTCTTTCTAGTAGCTGGAATAGTGCTGTGTTTTGGATTGTGTGGTGCTGGCTTACTGTCTGGGGTTAAACCACAACAGTAGGTCAGGGCGTGTAATTCCACAAAACTAAGTCTATATAGTTGCTTGCTCATCATCTTCCACTATTATTCTCACCTTTCATCCCTATCTTATTCCCATCAACAGTTACACACCCTTGTCACACCTCATCTTTAAATACTGATCTCGTCAACAAGGCGCATTCTTCTGCATTGCGCAGCACTGCGGGGATGTGATCCTGATGTTTGCTGGGATGAAAATAAGTCTTGTCTTGCTTCTGGGTTGCAAGCACTACAGCCATCCAAGCAACCCTGCCTGGAGAGGCAGGAGGACGGAAAACACACCTCAAGCCTTGGACAATATACTGTACCTCCTTGGAAAGAGTAATCAGGAGTCCTGATTCAACAGCAGTGCACTGCACAGCAAACTCAGCAGAGCCTCCAAACCTACTCCTCAGACCATGCTTTTCCTCCAGCGTAAGTGCAGTACGGTCACCTGTTCCCAGGCAATGCCAGCACGGTATGGTCTGGTCCCTAACGGAGGTGGTATCAAGACTCTTACTGTTATTCCCGGCCAGTTCCCTTCATGCTCTTCCATAGCATTTTCATGGAATACTATGTGTATCCCAGATAGCTGAGTAAAATAAAAATAAATGAGAACAAGCAGAAGCTTGAATAGTACGACATTAAATTTCCATTTCTGCATCATAAAGTCAACTGCCACATGGTCCATCACAAAATTCAGACTATTAATTTTAGGCTACCCAGTCTTCCTGTGATAAATATTAGAGGATAAAGTTTGCTCCTGGTGAAGGGGTCCAATTCCTACCACAGTGAATGAAACCTGCTAAACAGAACAAAATCCAGCCTAAATCTAATGAAAGTAAATTTGGAGGGACGAACGGGGGAAGTGAGGGACAGGAGGAGGAGACTTTTGTGAGTTTTTTATGTTCTCAGTTTTCACCCCGTGAGGAAAATCCAGATGTGTGAATTCAAATTCTTCACAATATTAATGACAAAACCTGTTTCTCTTAGAAAAGCCCAACAGGCACACAGAGGCTCCAAATATTTTACAGCTTAGATGGTTTTTACATTTAGATGGTTTATTCCCAGTGTGTTGGAGAAAGATTGCACTACCAAATTCAGCCAGCGTATTCCTACATGTGTATTTCTACTCATCATCAAAATAAATAAATCAGTATATCCATAATATTTAAAGACCTTAGACAAAGTTTATAAACCTGGAATCTCAGCCTTTGAAAACATGTTTTATCCTGAGAATAACCAGATCAAAAAATTGAAAAGTCTATACAAAAATAATACATTCTTGTAAATGCATTCCATATTAGGGATAAGCTATTTCAAACTGTATCTTCTTAAAGATGAGAAAGTAGAGCATTGCAGTATCTACATGCCAGTGTGTGTGTGGTGGGTTGACCCAGGCTGGAGGCCTGCAGGTGTCTGCAGGGCTGTTCCTCTCACATCTTCTCACTCCTCTCTCTGGTTGCTGCTGCACAACCATTTTTCCCCCTTCTTAACTGTGTTACCCCAGAGGCACTACCACCGTTGCTGATTGACTCGGCCTTGGCCAGCGGTGGGTCCGTCTTGGAGCCGGCTGGCATTGGCTCTGTTGGACATGGGGGAAGCTTCTAGCAGCTTCTCACAGAAGCCACCCCTGTAGTCCCCTCCTACCAAAACCTTGCCATGCAAACCCCATACAGCATACCTCCAACACACACTGCTGCAAAGCAAACATTAAATGAAGAAAGCTGCAGAACTGTGGCACACCTTGTGATGGTGCGGACAAGACTTCTACTCCTATCTCTAAAGGTGAGACCTGTATCTCCATCTGAAAAAGTTACTGTCCAATTATGAGGTTAGAAATTAAGCATATTCTATATGGGGAATAGCGATATATGCGACATTTTATTTCTGTGGAAAGTTAGGAATTTCCAGGTTTAGAAAATGCCTGGAGTCCTTCCCTTCCCACCGGTTCCCTATGCTACATGTTTTGTTCCCCCTACTTATCGAGCATCTCTGCTATCTGCACAAAGTGAAGCAGGAAACTGCCGCCATGGTAAAGGAAGTATTTTAATTCTTCTCCCTCTCCATGTGTGTAAAGTACTACATGCAGCTCAAAGAAGTATTTATGTATTACTCAGACTACTCTGTCAAGGAAACAATCTGATACTCAAAAGAGTATCAACTCTCTCCTTACAATTCAGAGAGAGGTGTAGATTTTTAGGAATGGTTTGGGATTCATTCCTAAATTGCATTTGCATTCTCCATGCAAACACTTGGATTAAACAGACCTGTTATGTAATTTTAAAAAAATATTTTTTAATAATTTAAAATAATTCTAAAATACCACACGCACACCCAAGGTTTAAAACAGAAAACGGTCTTGTAACTTGTTTATACTAAAAATGAAGATGCACAAACCTCTATGGTCACCTAAAGTATGATCTGTAGTAAAGAGGAAGTCATGGCACACAGTGCAAAATTGAGTTAGAGCATAACGCAAAGGCTTGTTTTAAGCTTCGTTTCAACGTCTTTCATCCCTTGCCCCCTTGGACAGAGCTCTTACTTCACCAATGGCATCAGCATAAATCCTGTGGGATGGTGGGAATCACAGCATGGAAATCAAATCCAGTCCACTTCAGCCAGCTAGTAAGAACAAAATTGCATACCGTGCACAAACAAGCACTAGCTTCTGCTCAGTTATACGGCTGCCACCGGATTTTTAAGAGTTAAAAATAAGACAGTTTGATGTGTCATCTGTGACAGTGACAGCAAAAGGGAAGTTGGAGACAAATCTTATAAACATTGATGCTACTGAAACACTGCATTATCTGAGGAAACTCAGACCTGGCTCTAAAATTGTCCCTGAAATCGAATCATGTCTCAGGTACTCAGCATGCTGAAAAGTCTGAAAGTGTACAACCCAAAATCCAGAGACTTACTGCAAAAAAGAGACTTCCGTCAATGTAAAAATCAAACTTTAAAAAGTCCAAAAGAGATGTAAGGTGCTGCTGGCAAAGATTTCCAAGCCTGGGGAAAGATAGAGAAGCTGTAGTATTTTTTATGACATACTCTCTTGGGAGAGTGGAAAGATTGAATAAAACCCCTAAAACCACCTGCTCTCACAAGAAATCATGAGTTTTGTCTCACACGCAGAAAGTAGGTGAGATACTAGGACAGTAATGACAGAGACGCTGGAAACCTTCACAACCTGGCAGAGCACAACAGGCTCTTCCCTCATCGGCCATGGAGCAGCCACACACGTGGCTACGCTGCATGACGCTGAGCTTGCCAAGGTCCTCTTCTCTTCCCTTTTGATTCTGGACCATGTTTGTCCATAACCAGCAGGTCTACTCTCGCAGCAGAGAGCAGCGATGGGGCACCACAGGGTGCCCCACTCCTCATTGAAGACAGCAAGCACTGCAGCCCTAAGGCAAGCAAAAGCTGTTGTTGCATGGCCAGGAAGGTCTATGGCAAGAAATTTGTGTTTATTTTAGCTGGTATTGCATGGAAGAAGGGTTTGTGCATTCACGCTGTAGTAGTCCCTCCTAATAACTGTATTCATTGATCAGTTTTGATCAAAGATGACAGAGACTGGCAAATATACTCTCAAACACAGCAGGTTGGAGAGACTTTATCAGTGGCCTGCTAAAGGAAATGACCTGAAGCAAACCCTCCTTAGACACCAGAAGATCTGCAGAAGGGAAATGGTATGAAATATTTTCTCCTCTGTGCAGATCCTTTAGTAAAGAGATGTAAAAGCTCAGCAAAACTTTTCTTGTGTAAGCACATTACGAATGTCCCTCTCACTCCTGGACTCTTTACATGTTTACAAGGCATGAGTTCCCACCACAGTCTTATAGTATTTCTGGCTGATTAATTAGATTAAGAAGTCAATCAACCACAAAACAGGATTCAGTGGAAACTAGGCTCCATTAATTCTGAGGCTGTCAAACCTTGTTTTTCTTATAAATAACCAGGAAGCCCAATTACAAGAATAACAAAAACCCAGAACATTGGAATTCTCAAAGAATTAACAGAGAGAGCCCAAGCCCCAAATAACATTTTGTCTGAGTAGGAACCTGCTCCCTCTCAGTAGAAAGTGCCTGCCTTGCATAAGGCATGTGGCTGCTTGCAGCCTGTGTCGAATCCTAGCCAGAAATACCCATAAACAAAGCATCATCCCCACTTAGCAATGCTCCAGGCTGGGCCAGATGGAGCCCTTGATGGAAGCTGAGTAGATGACTGAGACCTGAAGAGCCATAAAACCCCTTCTGTGTAGAAGTGCCCTTCACTTCAGAGGCACGGCAATAGCCGGGCATCACAAGCACCCAGTGCAGCAGCTGGCCCTAACATGCTACAGGATTTGAGTCACCAACGTCACCAATCCCCACGCTTAACCAAGCATGGTGACGCTGGCCTTTTAAGACGAAAAACACAAGGAAGTCTTCTTGTAGAGCAGAACTCAGGCGCTGGCTGAGCTCCCAAGACTTCAGGAGATGATTTAATTGTCTCTGCTGCTTTGGCACAGTTAGCTGTGGGTAGACACATGCTGCTGCTATTCCCTTGGTGATCAAGTTGGCAAAATCAAATGACTAAAAAAGAGAAGTCTGGGGGGAGAAGGAGGCCTTTAATGTGATCTAACACAACTTAAAATCTAAAATGAAGAGAACAGCCAACAATGTGACACAAAGGGAGGCATACACTGAGTTTAATTTACTACCTTAGAAACTGGCAATCTCTATAGTTCACAGAGATAAACAGACCTCTCAAGAGGGCAATTCATGCAGCTGTTACTGTAAAGTGGGAAGAAATCTGCCTTCAGAACTGCCAGGTTTTTTCTTTTTCTCTGTTAACAACAGGGAAGAGTAGGTATCCCATCTCAGCTAGCTGTCAAGCACTTACCTAAAGTTCAGAGGGATGAACTGCACCCGGAAGACCAAGAGACTCCACTTGAGCAACCTGCATTTAATTTTGTATCAAATCCAGTATTTTAAATGGAAGGTCATATCATCCAATTATAAATTGTAAATGCTGAAGTGGTACTGCAAAGACTTGGGAGACAGGAAAATAAGAGTAAATTAAATGCTCTGGAGTTTCCATAAGGTTTTTTTGATTACATTACCATACCCAAATTACATGCATATACATTATTCTTTTGACTGCAAACTATAATCAGAGGTGGCAAGGCAGTTCATTATGTTCTGCAAGTTCCAACTAATAGATCTTAAAAAAAGGTAGCTCAAACCCATCCATCCCTCCTATTCCCATCCCTCCCCAAACCTATTCCAAATCCAAGGTACGGATTGCTCTGTTTCCAACATGGAGCTTGAATTGGCAGAGCTAGGACAGAGACATTCAGGAATTCTTCTGGGCAGGTTTATTTTCGTGGCATCTTGCACAAACAATGAGCGATGGGTGATAAAAAAATATAAAATACTTTTCTCAGCAGGTGTGAAATTGAATAATCTTTTACAATAACTGTGAGGCAAAAATAAATAGAAAGATACATTTAAAAGATCAGGACCATCAAAGAATAAACTGTGTTCTCCTTTTTCATACTGAATTACACCATGCTATATCCCTATCACCAAGCATTATGCTACACCACTCAACAGGCATCTAGATGGACCAGGAAGCACTGTATCACATACAATCCCTACAGCAAAGCTGTCTGCTCCTTGAAATCTCTCATGGAAGCCTGAGGGTTTTCAAACTTCCTGCTTTTTATTTTCACAAATCAAAGATCGTTAAGTGAGGAGCCAGCAACGTGCTATTTACACCTGGTAACCCAAGAGCTGAACAGGCAAAACACAACTGCTAAGCAGTCCCACCGGTCCATGGGTGGGTGTCAGGTTTTCAGCCTCTGACTGCTTCCCAGTGAAATTACCAAGAATTAAAGCTAAAGGCTGAGCTGTCAAAACACAGTCTAGTCAAACACAGTTCTGCAAATTTAACCAATTTCTATTATTATTGCCACCAATATTTATTGCAAAAAGCTTTACTGTTCAAACTGGTGGACTCGTGCATTTGCACTGAACAGTGAGAATTGTCTTCAGGGAAGAATTAAACTCAGAAACTAACACTATCAAAAAGAGAAAAGAAAAAAAAAGCTTACAGGAATTAGATAATGTGCTGTCTGTGTTTTAGTTGACAGTTTCTTCTGTTTAAAAGAATAAAGAGATTTTACTTACACAACTAAAACCTGAACTGTACTCCAAACCCTCCTGCATCACTGAATCACCTACCACCTTATTCCATTTTTTATGGTAAAATGACAATAATTAGTCTTAACCGGACAGGAGATACTCAAAGCAGAGACAACTCACTCACCTGAAAAACTCAAATCTCGACATGGGAGCCTTGTTCTGAGCAGCCACATTAGACAACTGACACCTATGACAAGGTTTTCATCACAATAATTCCCCAGGCTCACATTACTGAACGTTTTCCAGTCCGATATGCACAATTTCAAGGTACAAGTTAAAAGTTAAAGCTATGTGTTGAGGTCTTTGAAGACCTGTTTTCTGCAGGCAAAGCACATTTATATGGACTGTCAACCAATAGTTTTATTTTGGGGCTCTTCATTTCCAAATGCTAAAAAGTGTATGTAGAAGGGGAGAGCACAGAACTTGACTTTTCAAATGTCAGAGTTACAGGGGTGCTAACAAGTAAAAAATCCAAAGTTATGGGAAAAATACACAGAAATTTTACCTTAAATAAAACCAAAACAAAATCCAAAATTTTCCAATTCTATACCCCAAAACATATAGAAGTCTAAGCTGACCAGAGTATGAAGGAGCATATTTTAGTTTGCACAGAAAACCTTTTTTTACTTCTTGGCAATACAAACAGGGCACTGACCTCTCTGCCATAATCTCCATCAAGGATGGCTGGTAAAAGTAACGGTCAGAACTGTAGAGCTCCAAGGAATTTATTTAGTAGCTGCAGGGGAGAGCCTCAGGGGCAAAAAGTTGTTCCAACAATGAAGCAAATCCGCTCTGCGCCCAGACAGCCCCTCTATTGAGACAGTCTCTTGGTTACAATAGAAACAAGATCACAGTTAATCTCCGACAGAGAGCTACATGCCTTGGCTAAATCAGAACGTGTACCCCTTCCCGGTGCGCTCTCCAAAAGCCCTGCTGACAACAGCAGAGCTGACCAAGCGTTAGCTGTGAGGATGCAGTAGGGCTGCTCAGGTTGAACCAGAATAACTTCATCCTCTCCTTTTTGGTTAGCCTTTTTGCTTGCAGATGCAGTGTCATTTTGTAGGGACAAGTTTATTTTTGCAGCTGTTAGGAGTTGTTTATGTAGAGCCTCTGCTCTGCTCCTGGGTTCTCTTCCACCTTGTTCAACTCCTACAGCCGCCCAGAGTTACACAGCTGATTTCTGTGGTCATTTGAGCTGTCATTGATTATTGATTTGCCGTTTGCTAACTGATCAGTCAGCAGATGACTGAATTTTGTCTACTCTTCGGTTTAAGAGATTTAAGAGGGAAGGAAAGGCCAAATTCAGTCCCAGAGTTGATGAAGAAGACGTCATCACCTTTTCCAGGTGGAAGAAAGAAGGTACTAATAAACAGTATAGGTAACTCTGTACCTTCAATACGGTCTGCTTTTGAGTCCTTCCTTTAATATTTCAGATTAAGAAAGTTACCCTGAATCTATACAATGGCAATAACATGAAACTGGTGTACACAAAGAAAAAATAATAAAAAAACCCAACTAATCCCAAAGAAGGTCACAAAATAGCCATATATGTTTCTAATGCGAAGAACTTGTCATAGCCAGAGCTGAAAGAACTCAGCTGAGCTGCCACCAACAAAGCCTGTAGGGAAATGCTGCTGGTTTATGCAGGAATTCTTGGACACGCATTTGTAAGCTACTTCCAAGATTAAAGACTTTGAATATCCTCTTGATACAGGCTTTGCTAGCACATAGAATGGGCAGGCTGCCGCTAGGCATGGGTTTTTGCTTACCAAAATGAGAGATGTAAAGGATGGTCTGGACATACAGAATCTAATTACCGAAACACATCCAATCCCAAGAAAAGACTGAATAAAACCAGCACACACGTTTCTCTAGGAAGATAATGAGTCTTTTTTCCTGGCTTTGCACTATTTGCAGTAATATTCTGTGGTTACCAGTAAATTACCTTCTACCAGTTTCTGCCTTCTTCATGTTTCAGGCATGCTTCTCTGAAAACATCTTCACTGACTGGTAGTAAGATGCTCAGTTTTTATAAAAGTAATGATAAATGAATCCAAAGAATCTACATTTACTTTCCTTATCCTGGAATCATTTTACCAGCCTTCAGAAGTTTTTAATTAATTACTGAACAAAAATTTACAATGCTGTAGGTTGGAAGGGACCTCAAGAGGTCACCTGGTCCAGCCCCCACTCAGAGTAGGGCCAACTTCAAAGTCAAGAACCAGCTGCTCAGGGCCTTGCCCAGGCAAGTTTTGAATTCCTCCGGGCAGGGCGATTACACAGACTCTCCGGGCAACTTGTCCCAGTCTTTGACCTCACATTCTGAAGATTTTCTGCCTTATATTGAATTGGAATTTCCCTTGTTTCAACTTGCAAAATTAAAAACTATCAACTATGGGCAATTTGAAGCCTTAAGAACTACAAGTGTTGGCAAATCCCAACTCCTCAGCACAGAGACAGGAAAGTAGAACTGGGGAAAAAGAGGATTTGGGTGAAGCCTACATCCACCAGCTACTAAGGTAAGTAGAGGAGACACACACACACATGGTCATTCCAACTTTTCCCACAGCTGATGCAGGTATTTTGGCCAAGGGCACGGGGAGCTTTTGACCGTGGCTCCAACCTGGAGCCTGGGTCAGTGTCATGAGGAGTGTCTGCTTTGTTTGCATTGGTATCAAATTCTACCACTAATCTACTCTTTAGGAAATTTTTAAGTTTCACACGCTGTGGATTTTGAAGATTAAAGGCTCAAAACATGTTGCCTGGATACCATTGGTTAAATAAGATTTCTGAAGATAAGATTATGCAAAGAATTACCAGATGCAATGAAATATCTCAGGAAATGCTTTTGCATTGCTTGTGCCATTAAATTTGTCCCCGATGTTTCTCTTTTCATCTGCAGAACTATTTCTTTTTTTAAAGAGGCCAATTTAAAAGGAAAGCAAATGAAGTCTGGTCAACAGACAGAAAACAAATGCTTGAGTTGGTCTGAACATTTTCAAAAGTTTTGGTGAATTATGCAGGCTGCAAGCCAAGTGTTTCCTGGATATCAGAAGGTATCAGGTCTACAGCTTGCTGGTAATTTCTAATGTAATATTAACCCAAGTGAAATATGCCAGTATATTTTTATCTCAAGACAATGTCAGTTGACAATTCTATTTCTTAAAAAAAATTAGAAGATTTTGTCTTCATTGCAATAAGGACAAAAATAAGCCAGACAACATTAAATGCTATTTCCCAAAGAGGGAGAACGTCAGATGTATAAACTGTATATACCAATTTGTATAAATCAGTTTATACAAGTTTGTTCCTTTCCTCATTTCCATCAGGAAATTTCCATCTTGTACAAGTCTTGTATCATACATTTAGGTTGTATGTGATAGGCTTATTCTTTCTGTCTTTCAGTTGTCTCTGCTGGAGATCAGTCAGACCAGACAGTCATTTTTAGAATGAACTTTAAATAGATCAGTCAGCTCAGTCACACTATTTGTTTACTGAAGCAAAAATGACAACTACATTCACCTACGAAACAAAAAATCAAAACTAAAAGCTTTCTATCCAATATTTATTTGATTCAGTCTGATCAGGTTATTCTGGCAGCTCGGTGGTGGCCACAGTCTCCATTTCATAACAGCGTAAGGATGTTTCCTCTTCCATAGGAAAATCATTTGCTCATTTCTGCAAGTCTTGCCATTTCTTTTATCAGGGGACTCTAATAATACCAGCACAACAGTACTAAGCTGTCTTTGGCCTGCAAAGGTATTACTGCCTAAGTCTAGATTTCTTATTCCAGTTGTGTCTGTAAACAAATGTGATTTTAAATGTTGACAAGTCAACAAGGTCACCCTTAAGATGAAACTGAAGTACAGAAGTATGTACTTCTGTGCATGCATATGTGCAGACGTACTGAAGACTTTCTTTGAAACTTTTGCATCCAAAGCATGAAAGTCTTCCAGAAAACTTCTCAGGTTTTTGATATAAGGCAAATATGAACAGCAAAACACATTCCTTAGGAATAAAAACATGCCAAATCTTGGCTTTTGGTGGTTTAACTCTTGAGATCTCTTGGATTATTCTTCACAATATCAAACTTCATTACAGTTATCTTAATGAATCTTCACCTCAAGACAGATGGAAAAAGTGGATTACAAGGAGGTAAACTGAATAATTTGAGGTCACAAAACAAGACTTAAAGAACAGGAACCATGTATCCAGGACTTGCTTCTAATCCTTATGAAAAATTCACTTTGGGATATTAGATTATTGAGGTACTCAAGGTACCAAAATGTTATGTTAGATCTAGAGAAACCATTAGGTGGTAATACAACAAAAGTGCTAAATTTTATCCGCATTAAATTGCCAGAACATGCAGTAAATCTACTTAGATAAGGTTCTTCTCTCTGAACCTCCATCTCATTATCATGAACAGAAAAGCAGGAAAGAGGGAGAAACAAGCATGCCCAAGTAATACAGGCAAAACACAACCTTCATGCAACACATGACTCCTGCACTTTTTTGTCCCTCAATCACAGGGCACAGCTGTGATTTTGAAAATCTGAGGCCACCACAGACATTTTGAATTTGTGAATACTGTTCATCATGCCCATCTGGCCTCGTACTGCTGACAAAATGATGCCTGTAATGCAGCCTGTAGGAATTGGGCCATTTCAACAGATAGCTTGATACTCTCTCACTATTACCAGCTCACAGGAAAACCCTTAGGACTATACATGAAATAGTGATAGAAGACCCCGAAATCCGACACAGTTTAATTTGTAGCCAAAGCATGAATAGAATCACCTGCTACTTGAGAAAGGAAAACTGTGCATAAGAAATTAATAAAACATTAAATACATAGCAGGTAATCAAATTACTAAAGCAGTGCTGAATGTATTATTATTTATTATTAATAATAATTATTAATTATTATTATTAGTGCTGGTTTTGGCTGGGATAGAGTTAAGGTTCTTCATAGTAGCTGGTATAGGGCTGTGTTTTGGATTTATGCTGGAAACAGTGCTGATAACACAGGGATGTTTTCGTTACTGCTGAGCAGTGCTTACACAGAGCCAAGGCCTTTTCTGCTCCTCACCCCACCCCACCAGCGAGTAGGCTGGGGGTGCACAAGGAGTTGGGAGGGGACACAGCTGGGACAGCTGACCCCAACTGACCAAAGGGATATTCCATACCATATGACGTCATGCTCAGCATATAAAGCTGGGGGAAGAAGAAGGAAGGGAGGGACATTTGGAGCGACAGCGTTTGTCTTCCTGAGCCACCGTTAGGCACAATGGAGCCCTGCTTTCCTGGAGATGGCTGAACACCTGCCTGCCTGTGGGAAGTGGGGAATGAATTCCTTGTTTTGCTTTGCTTGTGTGCGCAGCTTTTGCTCTCCCTATCAAAGTGTCTTTATCTCAACCCACATGTTTTCTCACTTTCCCTCTTCCAATTCTCTCCACCATCCTGCCATGGGGGGAGTGAGGGAGCGGCTGCGTGATGTTTAGCTGCCAGCTGGGGCAAAACCATGACTTTATTATTATTATTTTTGGCAGGTAGTACTAAAGTAGTCTATCTATTCCTAAACTTGCATGTCTCAGTTGGAAACACAACATGCAGTTCTTGTGCCGCAAGGCTGAATTAAACTACATTTTAAATTCTATAGCCAGGTAAAAAAATTCCTACTAAACTTTATGAGCAAAAGAAAAGAATACTTATATCTTATTAAATTTCATATTTCCAGTTCTGTCTCAAAAAAGAAATGCTAAAAAGCCTATGATCTGTCAACCCATTCTAGATCTAAGTGGTTCACGTCCATGTTATCCAGCACCTGTAACAGGATTGATCTCTGGGTTTTTTTATATGAAACCCCTGATCAATGCAGCAGCAAATGCTTGGCACTCATCTTTCGGGAGGGCAGAACATAATGTTACCAAAGGTCTTACCTTTTTGTATATGAAAGGCCCTGGCAGGAAAACCCGGCAAGCCTGTAATTTTTATTATTTTTTTTTAAACACTTGAAAGACTTTAAATGCTAGAGGGTATACTTTCAAAACCCTTACATAACCTGTTACACTTTGACAACAGGACTTTTCTGTGCTCTGAATAATCCAGCAAGAAGCCTCGGAGCAGGGAGCTGGTGCAGGCAGCAGACAGGCTGCAAACACGACTGGAAGATGAACCACACATCTGGTCACCTCCTGGGTTCAAAAAGTCAGGAAAAAAGCCTCACATCTGTAACTGGTAGGAAAAAGGGCATCAGAATCAAATCCCCAGTACGGTCATATAAAAAAAAAAACAAAAAACAACCAGAAAGAAAATAAAAGAGCCCTCTCTGTCTGCCACAGCCCACTGAGCTGCCTCAGCCAGCACAGCGTATTTGACCATAACTTTAATTAAACTCTCCTTATCCTAAGACTTCAGTTTTTGCATTGTCCCACACCCTTCCTGTGGTCAGCAGGATGATATTTTTGCTTTAGCTGTCACATCTTTAATAAACACCTGCTCCTCCCTATTAACATAACCAGCACTTCGGCAAGACCGTGCTATGGCTCAGGGCATATAGAGAGGCCATTCCTAAAACTGGATTCAGTGATCATTTCTCTCCAGAAGTACAAAACAGGTAAAATCCCTCAGGGAGGAGAAAGAAAACCAAATCACACACCCCAGCACCCCGAGCCAGATCGGAGAAGTATCATAAATGAGCAGCTCCTGCAACATAGGTATTTATCCACCGAGAACTACAAGGAAACCAAATGAGCTATTAATTTGCGAAGGTCACTGACCAACCATCAGGTAACAGGATTCAGTCACTACTGACATGGACTGAATTTCAAACACCAGTGGAAGGCTTTATTTTTGTTGTCTTAATTTCATGAGCAAACCACCAAATGCTCTCAAGATTGCCGCCATGCCAAGAACTGACCAGAGGATACATTTTGGGTTAGGGGACATGAGATCTACGGTGTATCAATGGGAAAATCTAAAGCCTGGACCATAATAACATACTTTTTCTTGGGGTAAAAGTTTCCATCTTCTAGGGCTGCTAAATTAGAACTGTTTGCAAGCATAGATACTCAAGCACCCTTCAGTCCAAGTCCTCTACTCAACCAGGCTTTGCATTCACCCTCATGCATCTTCTAGAAATGAGGTTGGGGCAATGCATCATCCTCATAACACCAAAATTTCTTTTTTTGACAGACCATCTCCAAAGAGTCATGGTCACCAGCACAGTAGGATTCATGTGAAGAAAAAAACTAATTGCTAGTTGTGAGTAATAGCAAGATTAGATGGTTTAATAGAGAGAGAAATGTAAGTGGAATAGAGTTGTGAGTTTTATCTTTTTAAGTGCTCGAGAGTGCATCTGAAGAGTATATTTACCTGCTGCAATTGCAGACAGTCCTGTTTATTTCTAAATTTCTCTCATTAGCATTTTTACAAGGAAAAGGTCGATTTTCAGGAGATGCAATTTTCAAACTATTACTTAGTAATCACTAAGAAGGGAAAAGGGAGGAGGAAAAAAACAACCCAGAGATCATTCCACCACCAGCATCAGCCTGCCCGGTTAATGAGCCCTTGTGCCTCGAACAGAAAAGGAAGCATCTGGTTCTTCTGCAAAGTCCCAGGCGCTGTAAGCGGAGATGTGCTGCCCGCATCAGCCAAAGGAGAAGAAGGACTCTGCCTCCTGCTTTGCAGGCACTGCACCACCTGTGGCCTTACCTGCTCCCATAAAAGCTGCAGCTGGAGCACCGGCTGCTACGGCAGGCTCCTGCAGGCTGCTACTTCAAGGGCAAAGCCATAAAATGAGGATTAAAAAAATAAAATAAAAGTTGTGGAGCTAACACAGTGTTAGCACATACTGCTTCACTTGTGCACATGCATTATTCCTCCCTCCTCTCCCTTGCTGGTCTTGTTTATTCAGCCTATGGGTGCTTTGAAGAAGGGACACTCCTCCTCCCTATATTTGGATGCCAACACCCCAACCTTCACCAGGTTTTTGGGCACGTACCATAACCTAACCAGGACAGGCCATGCTGCCAAACAGGGTCAGAGTTAGGTAGCAGATAAGCTAGTGAGTGTCTCCGGAGGGCTTACTTCTTAATTACTAATAAACAAAACCAAACTAGTCCAAGCCAGTGAGAGCTTGCAAATAAATAAGTAGTACAGTTTGTTTACAAGCTTAAAGATTCTTACACTCAACTGGCTGAGAAGGGGGGAAGAGGTTGGCATAGGCGCTGGTGCAATGAAGGCAGTGGGAAGCCTTAATTTAAATTAATATCACATTTTTATCCTATTTTGTATTTTTTTTTCTTTCAAGTTATAATTTTCTTTCAAGTTATAACTATAACATCCACCCTAAACATTACATGCTCTCAGCATCTGATTAATGTCTGGTTTCTAGGCCAGCAACTGCCACCACTTCAGCAGTTTGAGTTTCCTTAAAACTTCTGCAGAAAGTGTAGGCCACCGATTTTGGGGATTCCTATTTTAATTCTGCATTTTCAAAAGAAGCTCAATGAAAATAAGAAAAAAATCCTGTTCCAATTAAACAAAGATACTTCTTACACAACCAGCCTCTGCACACACCTGGCCTCCACAGAGGCCATCCTGCTCCTTCCCTTCAACTCCGGGCCCTGTATCTCCTCCTTCTCCCGCCAGTTAGATTAAGAGATTAACTAAAATCTCAAATTATAGGAGGTTTGAAGCAAACACTCTTAAAATCATTGAAGTTAGGGTTGTACTGGAAATCAGCTGGGAAGTCAAAGCAGACAACAGCCCTCACAGCCTGGCCCCCAGCTTGGAGGGTTTCCAGGGCCTGTTGAAGGACTTCACCTCAGCTCAGATCCTTCTAACTCCCTCCATCCTTGTCCTCCAGGAAATTCAGACACAGAGGGTGAAATTATGCTGTGCAATTCAATGAATTCATGAGCAGTTTCTTCTGGGTGTAATTTAGATGCTCTAATACAGCTGAAGGACAAATGTGCCACCACACCACGAGCGAATGGGTCTGTGTCAGGGTTTGAGGATCTCGTCAGGAACAGGAAGCTGAGCTAGGGAATCACTGATAGCAGTACATCAAGAAGTCACAGAGGACTACTAAAACCTCCCCATGTGCCTTACACTGTGGCCATTGAAGTTATTCCAGGGCTGAAGTGAAAAAAAATGTATTATTTCTAGCATGTCTATCAGTCAGAGCCGGCAGCAGTTCTTCACAGGACAGTCAAACTCACTCATCGACTCTTAATCCCGCCTGCTTTCCATCTGCCGAGTCTCTGGTGTTTCAGCTCTTCATGGAGATGCTATCTGCCTCCCAGTCCTACACCAGACAAAAAGTCTTTCAAGGTTATTTTAAACCAATCTAGACAGTCATCAAGATGGTCCTGTAAGGGATTACTGATGAGATTAACATTAGCAATTACAACTCAGTGAAGAAATCTAAACATGATAGTGGAAAAGACTCAGAAAACATCAGCTCAATGCTCAGGGACTACATTGATAGTACACTCACATCTCCAACACTGCCTTCACTCATGGTCACCCCCTCTCAAGGAGGATTTGGAAAAACAAGAAAAGGCACCGAGAAGGATAAAAAGGATGCCTGTAAGTGTGTGCCAGCTTCCAGACATAACAGGAGACTAAATATACCAGGACGTGTTGAAAAAATGTGTTTGATGATAGAAATGACAGAGAAAACAAGGAGTATTCATCATTTTTCCTACCAGAGAACTAATGAACATGCTGTGAAATTATCAGCCAGCCAGCTTAAAAGAGAAGTATTTTTTCCACATAATACATTTGGTTGCTGCAAGACATTGCAGGTGTAGTTTTGGGTACTCCTGGGCTTAAAAAAAGACTTCAAACAAATCCATGGGGGTTAGGTCGGTGGTGGCTATGACATGCAGTGGCTGGGGTACAATGCTGGCTCCAGAAGTCCTGAGCTGCCGACTGCCTGGAGACAGAAGAGGATACAAAGGGAAGGAGCACTTTACCCTCAGGCAGATTTTTATACTTTTCCCCCTAAATACCAGTTTACTGGCCACTGAGGATCCTGGTGGCAGACATCCAGCCATATCTGTATGGATGTTTATGTCCACACACAGGAGCAAACCTGTAACATGGTTTATCTACAGGTGATCCCAGCCCAGGGGGAGTTGGAGGAGGAGGACACATTCACCGCAGGTTTGGAAAGCGGCTTTCTCATCATCATCGGTGCTACACATTGCCAATACAAGTCCTTCAGCGAGTGTCCAGCAGCTGGAAGTGTGCTCACCACCCCATCCCAGGCCATGGGTGAAGCCCTCACTCACTGATATTTTTCAGGGATGCTCGCCAGCTGCTGTCCCCTCAGAAAGGCATGATGCCGACAGTCAGCAAATCTGCAGGAGGAGGTCCCCCTTCTCACGAGGACACAGCCACCATTCTCTAGATTCACACCAGGCAAGGTCTCCAACCTCCGTCCTCCAGCTCCATGCAGCACAGCAGCAAAAGCAGCCTGGCACACAGCAGTCAAGTCCTCCTCCTTCCTAGCCAAGGTAGGAAGAAAAAGAGTTAAAAAGGTGGGAGGGCATGGTGAGAGGAGGGACTCAGGAAGCCAGGCGGGAAAAAGAGCGCAGACTTGCTGTGATAACTTATGGAAACAGGATGTCGCAAGGAGGCCAAATGCCCACGCTGTTCCCACACCCCGATGTGATACTGACCGCGCTCCTGCACCCCCCTGAGGTTTGTCTTTATTTTTAATAAGTGCAAAAGAATCCCCAAGGCAACACTATACTGACAAATATAAATGACTCAGCTGGAGATAGACTGGCTGAGTAAGCCCCAAGACTAATTTTCTCTCTCACTCTCTCCCTCTCAGAGGTAATCTCGTACCTTCACAATAATGAGATCAAGACAAAATACATCTCTGGTCTGTCTGCTGGACTGGGTCGACAAAACACTGCATCTCCCAGCAGCATCAAAACCTATTGCAAGGCAGGACATTTTTCCCTTAGTGCACCTAGAGCCTTAAATAAGCCTTTGTTACTTCAAGTAATGAAAAAGTACTGACAAAATCAATCATATTGGTCCTGCAATTAGTATTCTCCTAGCCACCATAAAGATGACTGAAATATCAATATCCTTAGTAGCCCCACATAAAGATAGGCTACTTCCCAAAAAAAGCTTTTCTTGAGTAAATAGAGGAAGTTTGCAAAAGCCCAACTGTTCAAAACTTGCTTCAGTTTTAGAGCTGCACAGATAAGGAAGAGTCTCATGAGGTCTTTCGATTAGAAACTCAGAGCACTCAACCTGCCAAGGAATCGGGGTGTCGTGTTCCCAACAGTCCATGAGAAGACCACAAGAAAAAAAAAAATCTACAAAATCCTATTCACCAGCAAAGGTACCTACCTGCACATGTCTTCACACAATTAAAATCTTACTTATTTGTGTCCTAACCACCCAAATAGAAACAAAAAGTTTAAAAATGTATATGGATAAATCCAAAGTCCATACATTACTTATGTTTGCATTTTTGTAACAAGAATGGAATTGTCTGAATGATTTTTCTTTCTGAAGACTCACTCAAATAACCCTGAAATCAATGAAAAGACTCCTTTCTACTTTATCAAATTAAGAAGGCTTTGGATTAGGTTCCAATACCTGACTGAGACTCAAGAAAACACATATATTCCCTTTTATTTTTAATATCCTACTGTCCTAATGCATTGAAAGGAATCTACCTGATCATCTGCTAAAGATGCAACCAAAAAATCATTCTTAGAGCAAATAAAGTACGTTAGCACTCACCATATTTAAAGATCCCATTGAACTGAACCATAATATTTGTTCCTTTGCAATTTAAGAAAGAATAATTTCATTATCAAAAACCCAGTGAACACAAGGCTTTGTCAGAACAACTTCTGCGGACTTCATTCCTTGCTTCCGTTTTCCACCAGAGAATCCCAATGTGCTTTACTGCCATTAAAACCAACAACTTTGAAAGCGACTGCTGATTTTAAAAGGGGGCAAATTTCTGTTGCTCAGCTTCAAAGATGTTAAACTGTGCACAGAAATGCCCAAACACCTGTACATGTAACTTTGGCCTTCAGTTTATACTGCCTGTGTAATATACTGTTTGGTGGAGACATTCTCCCCATTTTTTTTCAGCAACTGAGATAGTAGGGGGAAAAAAAGAGTAGAAAGTACCATTGCTCTGAATGCAAGGACAGTTTTCTTAGCTAGCTTGTAATGGACCCGATCCTCAAACACAGACTGAGTCCTTAAATTGCACTTTTTGTACGTTTGTGAAAGACAGAGATGACTATGTATTTAGTGTCATGCAAATATAGAACAGAAATAGCAGGAACATTCATAACTTAAAGTGTAGGGCCAAAACAATAGGTGTTCTAAGCAGTTCAACTTCTAAGTAAAAAAAAAACAAAAAACAAAACAACCCAAAACCCAACAGCTCCAATGCATTTGTGCAAGCAACTTGCCCAAACTCCAGCGGCTGCTTACTCAGGTCTGAGTGACAAAGACGCGATGAGGGCTTGCTGCGATAAGGACGCTGCACCAGGCAACACGTAGGAGAGGGAACCAGAAAAAAAAATACTACAACCAATGGTGACCCGGCAGACATGAAAGCAGAGAGAAAAGGAAAACAGAATTGTTGGGCCCCTCTTGCACGTGGATGAAGACTCACCTCACAGAGTCTTTCACAGATGCAGACAGACCAAATGAAGAAAACGGTGTGCTACCCTGATTGCATGCCCTTGCCATCAAACTCTCCAGGCATCAGCCTCATATTTTGCAAAGATGCTTTGGCTCTTTTTTTTTTTTTTTTTTTTCACTACGCTGTTTCCTGTTCACCCTCTCTACTGCTTTGGTTTGTGAGGCCAAAACCTCTGATCAAGCACTAGATTAGGAGAACGCACATTAGAAAAGCCTTCTTTATTCCTGCATTTGAACAAAGCTGACTTTTCACATACATTCATAATACCGATCAGCTAAAAGGGTTTACAGGGCTGATATGCTCCCCCACCCCCACCCCGGCTATCTGTATCCGTAATGGATTTTTTACTAAATCTATACACCAGGACAGGATGGATTGTAGATATTTAAACAGCAAAACTAATTAACTAAACATAACTACTTCCTTTGAAGCTTTAGTAGATGGCAAAAATTTCCATTCATCTATTCTTATGTGTAACTTGGAAACATTTGTGAAACGTGGTATTCTTCTGTCATGGAAATTAAGAGCAGCCTTTTCAAGCACAAATCATCAGAAATCCTGAACTGAAGTGAGGGCCACCGGCTTCACCGCTCTGCTCTGGCAGGTCCCCCGGATTAGAGGGCAGAGGACTTCTCATCTCTAATTTCTATTGGTTTTGGAGGGATTTTTCTTCACTTTCTCAGAGACGCTTCTCTGTATAAAGAGTACATTTATCACCTCTCCACCTGCACCTTCATTTAAGGAGGAGATTTCTGGATTTGTTCATCAGTATTTACAATGCTTTCAATACTGGACACATTTATTAGCTCGCTCACCCCAAAATTGAAAGTCTTGAGTCTCAAACTCACATTTCGCACCTCCTGCTGCCTTCATTGTGGCAAGAAACATGTCAAATGCTCCCACCACCTCTGTCCTGTGCAAAACTGATAGGCTCCAAAGTGTTGAGCTTTCTATAGCTTTATCTTCTCCGAGGAGCTGAGAAAGGTGTAGCCGAGACCTAGGTTTGCCCCCACTAAAGCTGAGACCTGGGTTTGCTCCACTGCTAACACTGAGTGAGGAGTTTTTGTCACTAATGCATGAAGTTCACAGGCCAAGAAAGGCTTTGCCAAAAAGCCACTCCTGCAAAGGCCACCAACCCAGTCAGCCCAAGTCACTTTTTCGGGAAGGTGCAATGTCAGGAGAGCAAAGAAACAAAGATTTGTATCAAAAAGTGCTCCCGAGGCACCAAGACCAGAGCTAGTTTAAAGAAGGGGGGGGAAGAAAGAAAAAAACAAAGTTTAATGGAGAAGGAGGGATAACGAATAAATGCTTGTGAGGTCTCGAGAAACTAGCCTGCAGAGCCAGGTAAAAGCTTGTTAAAGCAAGAACAATTACAGAAATACATGTAGCAGTGTGAAAGATTTGATGCTCACGAAAGGAAAGGAAAGGAAAGGAAAGGAAAGGAAAGGAAAGGAAAGGAAAGGAAAGAAAAAACCCTCCATTCTTATGGGTGCATGAAGTACAATTATACAGTCTGGTTCTCTACCTTCGCCCTGTGCCACGCTCTCCATGCCAGTGGCACCG
>VXBL01006968.1:95193-117223 GCA_013400195.1 Aramus guarauna | reverse complement strand
CAGTGGCACCGGTGCCACCCCACAGCATCTCTGAACAGAAGGGATGCTGGCAGCTACACCAGTCACTGGGGACAGGCGAGGGACGGAGAGGGCGAGAGAGAGGAGGGAAAAACAAGCTGATTTTACTGTATCAAGTGTTAAGATAAACTGTGACACAGTGCCACCATTCACCTGCTCTACACCCACTGCCTCCACCGTGTACTTTCTCGTGGGCACTCAGCCGAACACTGTTTAGGGATATTGAAAAGGTAACCTGAAGCCCAAGAATACATGTAGACATGGTGATCTCCAGGATTGCTGCCTTCCTCATTGGCTGTGCTTTCATGGAAAACCTCAGAAAATGGCCAGTTCTTCACTGAGGCTGTCTCTGGAAAGGGCTGTCCTCTCCCAAAGGGGAAGCTTTTGTGCATATTTCTCAAAACCCATGATAAAACAGCATGGAAAGAGACACATGAGGTGTCACAGTCCGTCTGCCCGCACCGTCAGTTTGGAGAGATGCCATTCAGGCTATTGGCAGCGAGGAGTTTCCATGGCCTCCCCATTCTAGTGCTTTTTAGTCATCTCTATTAATTCAAATAACCCGCAAAAAGGAGTTAGTCACTGTTTCAGACACAATGGTTCTTATTTCTCATACTTTCCCAGAATTTGAAAGTTTCAGATAAACTGATATTATTCTAAAACATATCAGTTAAGGGGAAAGAAAAAAAACCACCTCACCAGAACAATGTATTAGTATGTGAGGGCTGCTGCCACCGAAAGCAAGGGGTTCAGTGGCTGCTCACAAGCCACGCTTTCCAGCTGCAGGCTGAAACTGGTTAGCGTGTAATCGGGCTTTCTCCAGCAGGGTTAAGAAGCACCAGGCCAACTTCTCGGTCCCATCCATGAATCACTGTTTACTGCTACCTCTGCCATGCTGAGGGCACTGTATTGGGAAGAAACTATAAAAAGGATCGTATGAACCAGCCTAAGTCTAGGTGATGCAGTCAGGTGCCGTTCAGTATCTCTGACCACAAAGCAAGTGGGGCCGGAGCCAGCAAAAGGATCAGAAGAGATGCTCAGGTAGGGAATCTTTTTCACCCTGTTGATGAAACAACATGAAAACACACTCCTCGTGTTCGGCTGGGTGAACCAACTCCCTGCCCTGACTGCAAAAGCCCCAGTATTCACATAAGGGACAGCTCAGGGCTGCATGGCCAGTGCGGCAGCCCCACTTTATTGCTGGTTTAATTCTCTGAAGCTGACCCCTAAAACTCAGGTAAATGCCTGACCCACACAAAGAAGAGTCAGGAACACACAGCTGGGGGTGTGAGGAGGTCAGCACCACAGCAGCAACCATTTAGAAAAGTGTGGGGGGTCTGACCCTGGCTGGATGCCAGGTGCCCACCAAGCTGCTCAGCAAGGGGAGCGGGGCTAGACAATAAGATGGAAAAACCCTTGTGTGTCAAGATAAAGGAAGTTAATAAAGAAAAAACAAAGGCCATGTGCAGAAGCAAAGGAGAACAAAAGATTTATTCCTCCTGGGATGCAGGGCTTCAGTATGTGTAGCGGTTGCTCCAGAAGACAAGTGGCGTAATAACCAATGTCCCCCCCTTCCTCCTTCCTTCTCTCAGCTTTTATTGCTGAGCAGACATCAGATGGTATGGAAAATCCCTTTGGTCAGTTTGGGTCAGCTGTCCTGGCCCCCAGCACCTCCTGAGGTCCTGCCCACCCCCAGCCTACTGCTGAGGGGGGATGTTGGACAGACAGCCCTGATGCTGTGCCAGCGCTGCTCAGCAGCAGCCACAGCACTGCTGGGTTCTCAGCACCTTGCTGGCTGCCAGGACACGGCACAGCACTACGGGGGCTGCTGTGGGGAAGTTAACTCCATCTCAGCCAGACCCAATACCAAAAGATTTAGGCGTAATGCAACTACACTCCAAGTTCTCCAATGTGCATGAACTCACCCCAGATCAATACACTAAAGCCTCTCTAGATCGTGCAAAATTGCATTTCCATGCTGCAGCAGTGAATCTCCTGGAAGAGTCAGAGCAAGGACCTGGAAAACAGCCTCATGCTAAGAAATAAGTCCTGAATAAGAAAATATAAAGCCATCCTGTGAGCATGAGGCAGTCAGTCTTGCAACCAAACCTAAGGCTCACTACCCTTTTGCACAATGTGAGAAGTGAGTCAAGTCCCTGAGAACCTTTCAGCGCTATCAGAGCCTGATAATTCCAAATTTTTCTAGGTTTTTTATTCATATCTTTGCACCACTTCACAATTTTTGAATTTAGCTAATGTAGATAAGCTTCATACAATTCTGAGTTTTTTAAGTAAAATATTTTTTCCCAGAAAGGAAGCCTTCAAGTGTTCAAACACCTAGTATTCTGAGAAGCACTGCAAGTTTAATTAATACGTTGGAAGAACATGCAAAAGAGCAAAATACTGGCAGAGGTGCAAAGAACCAGCACATTTAGGTTGGAGTCACCAAGACTCGGAAGGGAGAAGGCATAAACAACAGAAGTGATAAGTAACAGGTTAAAAATATTAAATTGGTTACTAATAGGACAGGGACTGAAATCCATAAGGGAACAGTATATTAAAAAAATCCATATATTTAATAGTATATGAAAAAAAATTATTAAATAAATAAATAAACCAGAGCATTTGGAAAGGTTGCAGAGCTCAGAAAGTGACTCAAACTACTGTAGCTCTGTGAAATGGGTAGGAAAGTCAATGTAATTAAATGGCCTCAAGGCAGAGTAAATACGGTGTGGCTGGGTTTAGCACAGAACAAATGATCTGGACCTGAGACCCACGCAAGCACTAAAAAAATCACAGGAGTCCCACACTTAATGTGTGATCAGCTGCATGGCGTGGACCAAATTTAGCATGCCTAGGAATATAACGAACTTGAAGCTTTTAAGACATGTCTATGCATGGCTAGCGAGAGCATGAACTAAGGGATTATCTGTACATAAACTCATTCACGAAAAAGATGCATTCATTCCCTAAGCAAGATGTACACAAGTAAAGCTGCTGCACTTCAGATTCCCTTCCTGCCTTAATCCAAATCAACTTTTAAACATGCAGAACTCAGGTGAGCCCATGCTTTGCTCCTGTGCACCACAAGACCAGACTATCCCTCTTCTCACCTGTCAGAGGTAGTGGGGGGTGTCTAATTTTCTGGCTCTTATTCCTCACTTCAACTGTAAGATCATCCCTCCTGCTATCAAATCAACTCAGCCTTTCTTCAGGACAGGTACTTTTAACTTGTGCAGAATTTCCCACTCCCACACACAATCCCGGAGACAGCCTGTATGAAAGATTTATATCAATCCTTTATGCAGCAACACAAGGTTATATAAAAGCTGTGATATGCAGAATACAAAGCAGGTAAAAGCACGCTTTTAGTTCTAGGTGACACAATTAACACTGGAAATTCAAAATTGTCACATAGAAGTCTGGCGCTTTCCAAAGAAAAGGTGGTGTTTGTTTCTTTTTTCAACTGTGGCACAATTTGCAACACTAAGAGAGATCCTGGCCCTGCTCCATCACTGAGTGTTTGAAGTTGGTTTCATCGGGGCCAGATTTCATCCACTGCATGTTGACAATAACAAGACAAGCCTCAGCATGATGGATGCAGTTTCACAACAGCTTTACATGGATCTTAAACATGAGCTGTCCCCCAAAACGGGACCTCAAATGACTCAAGCTTCCCCTGACCTTGCTGTCACCCAGGCAGCCGACTTGGGGACCTGGAGCACCCCAATGCGCAGCACGGCCACAGAGAAGCAGTTGTCAGAGCTTGGGCGGAGGGGCAGGAATGAGCCACCGAGGCCGGGAGGGCAGGAAAGTCCCATTCAGCTCAGGCTGCTCTTTCATAACACGTTGGCTTCAGCTACGAAACCACCTTAGAGATGACGTATTTTCTGGAGCATCCCTTTAGCCCATGCCATTTTAAAATAATCTGCTTCTGGCATGGCAGTGCACACAGTTAAATCAGTGCAACCGCAAAGAGGTGAGCACAGGGATGTGCTTTTCTTGTGCAAGTTTCTTGCCAAGGCCAATATACATGCTAATATTCTCAAATAGCATATATACTTTTTTAATACTACTTGCAACAAAGCTATATGGCACTTTCTGCTCTTGGGATTGTATTCTGCTCTGCACAAATTCTGTTTCCCTCAAAATCCCAGTTGTGAAGAACCATGCAACTGAGTGAGAACTGAGAAATAACAAACTGTCTTTCAGGTTGCAAAGAAAAAGCTGGAAAAACATTATAAGGAGGGGATCCATGCCACATAACTTTGATCAACTAAGAGATGCAACTGGAAGCCAAGCTAGTATCCCTATAGTAAGTGAGGAGGGAGAGTAGCATCTCCCAAGAACCACTCAGCCCATTTCTCTCTGTTGCTTGTCCTGAGAGAACGGATGCTCAGCCTAGCATAAATGCCTAACATAAGAAGAATAATCTCTAAACGTCTGAACACCCCCAAGAAAGGGGAATAGCAAAGCAAAATCACAAGCACTTTTCTCTTCCTATTACCTTCTAACACTCAGAATTAGAAATTAAGATTTTGGTACACAATCATTAAAAGAAAAGCACAGTATAAAACTGGAAAAAGAAGCACTTAAAGATACAAAGTCAATTTTATAAATAAATAAATAAATAAATAAATAAGATTTTAAAAAAAAAAAAAACAAAGGAGGAAAAGGGGGAATGATTGATTCCTTCAACCAAAAGTCCAAATTAGATGATGTATCTTTAAGAGCAAAGACTGCATCCCACACATCACTCCTCAAAATCAAGCCAAAAGCCTTTTACAGTATGACGGAACCCTAGATAAAAATTTCATTCCATGTGACCTCTAGCCCTGAGTCCTTGTTAAAACACATTCTCTGTTACCATATCTCACAATTACTCAAGAACATCAAAAATTCACGAGGTAAAGGGCTATTTTCTGCACTCTCTGAGTGCTAAAACGATATCCCCTTCATAACTCCTTAAAAAAATAAAAAAGCACCCAAAACATTAGTATGATATTTCTTGACGGCAAATTAAAGTCTACCTCGAAGCCTGGGCTACAATCTGGCTGCAGGATGCTCCTGGGAGCCCAGAAAAGTCTGAAACTACTGATGAGACAGATTTCTCTGGCAGCTGGGGATGGTATCAGCGGGCATCTTACCTCCTGCCCCACAGGACATAGCCTTCTAGTACCTAAATGGGGCCTACAAGGTATCTGGAGAGGGACTGTTTACGAGGACACATAGTGATAGGACAAGGGGTAATGGCCTTAAGCTGAAAGAGGGTAGATTTAGATTAGATGTTAGGAAGAAATTCTTTACTGTGAGGGTGGTGAGGCACTGGCACAGGTTGCCCAGAGAAGTTGTGGCTGTCCCCTCCCTGGAAGTGTTGAAGGCCAGGTTGGATGGGGCTTTGGGCAACCTGGTCTAGTGGAGGGTGTCCCTGCCCATGGCAGGGGGGTTGGAACTAGATGGTCTTTGAGGTCCCTTCCAACCCAAACTGTTCTATGATTCTATGATTCTATGATACAATAAACATTAGTGGGTGATGATAGCATCCCAGCCACCATCCAGTCTCATAATATGCTGGCTCAATGTTCCTCCACCCCGGAGGGAAGACCATGCCAGGATCCCACACGCCAAGGCGTTACAAATGCATTTCCCCTCTGCTGTTACCTCTACATCATGAACATCAAAAACCATGACCCTGAAGTGAACATGTCAGCTAACCAGGCCTGAAAAGACATGTTTCACTTGGCTTTATTTGCTGAAGCTGAGCCTAGCCCACAATGACACACAAGCAAAGGATCAGTCTTTAACAAGTGAGCTAGAGGAACAAAGAATGGACTTTGCCTCCAGCACAAAGCTTCTCAGCGCTCAATTTCTAATCAGTCTTCCTAGACGTTAACAATACTGCCTTTCCTGGCAGCCAGCCACTGGGCCCACCTCTCCCAGCACATCACTGTTGCTGTAAATAAAAAGACTGTGACCATGTGGAGGTGATGTACACATGTCCTGCAGGCTCCAGCTTCATGGCTGCTCATGTCCCAAGCCCGGCTCCATGTCATTAACTGAGACAGAAGAATCTGGAGCACAACTAGCAAACACAGAAATCAGACCACACTCCCTTTGTGGTGGGTAGGGTCTGAAAAGCATTGACCCTGGTGATGGAAACACTCCATGCTTTCCTACAGATAGATTCAGTCCAATTAACCTCAGCAACTTGGTCTAGTGGAGGGTGTCCCTGCCCATGGCAGGGAGGTTGGAACTAAATGATCTTTGAGGTCCCTTCCAACCCAAACCATTCTGTGATTCTATGATTCTATGAACCTAAAACATGCCAGGCTGAGCAGCCAGGACATGCAGTGGGGATCCCAGCTGATGCGGCAGTTGAGCAGTGCCCTGGATAACAACAGCTTTTAAGTGTCTTCCTCCTCCTCCTCTGATGGGTAATTGAGATAAGCCAAAGGAGCCACATCAACAACAGTGGCAAAGCCTGAAATTACAGTCCCAGACATCCCACCTCTCTGCTGCTGAAGGTAAGAGGTGCTACAAGCTACACCACACTCTTAGGGCCTGGGAAGTAACTTCAGTTGAACAGAGTTTACTTAGGACTAGTAAAAATACCAAGCACTTGAATAGTATCAGTGTAAGGCACAATACAAACAAAAATGGCAGAACTAGACTCTTTACATCAACTCCAGCTCTCCTACTAACTTGCACAAGGGCACACCTTACGAAGTAACAAATAATGGCAGAGGTTATTATGGCTTTTGTCATTGCTAACTTGTTCCCACAAGAGGTATTCCCACTAAACACTTGAAGACTTAAGCTGCCAAAAAAAGAAACAACTAGCAGTGGTTTTGCTGGGCACCGCTGCACCTCCGCACCGCTCGGTGCTCCAGAGCCGCGAAGCAGCTCTGAGCCTCTGACCAGAGGAGAAAACCTCTGCAGAGCAACTCGGGCCGTCTTGTGACACAGCTGAAATACCTTATGGCTGATGTTAAACTTTGGCTTATAAAGATTCAAACTGTTTAAGTGCCTGTTCGACGGTTCGCTCTGCAGCAGCGGTTTAACGGGGACACAGAGGAGGCACTTGTCTCCTGCTGACGGACA
Organism: Aramus guarauna; assembly: GCA_013400195.1. Taxonomy (NCBI): domain Eukaryota; kingdom Metazoa; phylum Chordata; class Aves; order Gruiformes; family Aramidae; genus Aramus; species Aramus guarauna. The sequence goes on along the minus strand of VXBL01006968.1, from coordinate 110,104 downwards.
AGCCGCAAACAGCCAGTCACGCTGGGTCAGAACCCGTTTTGCCCATTCCCTTGGAAAGAAGAGGGACGTTTGTGCTGGGGACACAAAGGCCGATCTGTTCAGAGCTGGCCGCAGTCCTCCCGCCTGGCTCCCATCGCTGGCCCGACACAGGCTGGCGTCGAGGGGGGAAGGGTGAAAACCCAAGCGCTGTCCCATTTCCCCAAAGGCTGTTCCTAGCAAATGTCATTATTTCAAAACGTTGCGCTTTGAGAATACTTGTGTGAAGTGCTCAAGAAAATCTCAACTGTGAAAATTGGAGTTTAATTTGTATATTCAACATTGCCACTCTAAAAGAAGTTAAACACGGCTGCATTTTTTCCAGCGGAACAAGCTATAAGCTGCAAAGCGGTTCTTCTCTCCTTGGCAATCCCTACCATTTGCTTGTTTGTTTTGGTGCAGCATAGGTCGGGAGGGAGGAATGATAATAAAAACATGAACGCTTTTTCTTCTCACCTTGAACAGTGACAGGCTCAACAGCAAGCAGCTTTATATAGTGCAATCAGCATGTATGCCCACAGGAGAGGAAAAACAAAATCACGGGTCTTTGTCTTGCATAGCCTTACCCAAACTTCGCTTCAATTAAATAGATTAAGACATCTGATGTATGCAGAGGACATCTGGATCTATACGAGTACAGGATCAGGGCATAGAGAGAGGAGCCTACACACACTAAACTTCAGCTTGTAAACACACTGCAGGGAACTGGATGGAGCGTTCTGCCTGTCCTTGCTGCCTGCTCACTCCGCTTCAGCTTGCAAAGCAGGATATTTCCATATATTGTTATTTCCATATATTGTTATTATACGATATTTATTTAAAGGCTGAAGAGACGGCATGACCTAGTCTTGCTCTGCGAGCACTCTCAGGGAGTACCTGTGTGCAGGAGCCGTGGATCCAGCTGTGAGGAAGGCCATCCCCGAGGGGGCTGCCAGTGCCCCCCGCGGCTCAGTCCCCTCCGCCACCTCCCAGACTTAACAGGGACATGGAAGCAGCTGGTTCTGGGACACAAGCAAACCTCCCCCCCAGAGCAAGCTGAGAATGCCAGGCCCTCGTCAGCCTCCTTGGCCACCGCAGCTCACACGAATCTTCAGCAGGACTTTTCAGAGGGCTCAGGCTGCACCACGGGGACCTTCAGCCAGACCTGAACCCCCAAGGAGCCGATGCCAGGGGCACCACAGCTGAAGGGCCTGCTGAATCAGACACCCCTTACTGTTTTTCCTAGCATTTATCAATGAAATATTGCTCAAAAAGCATGGAGTATCAGCGCAGAGCTGTCTCACTTGACTTTTCTGAATGAGTTACTATACTTTACCTGGGTACTCTTCATGTAATACTGTAAGAGCTTTCTTTTCAACACTCTTCCGAAGCTATGATTACAGGTTTAAAATTAGGGGTTAGTTTCAACTCACTGTATTTTCTAATGATGCCTATATTTAAAAGGAGAAAAAACAACAAGGTAATTGGGCTGCATTCCAGGCCTGGAGACCTCAGGGCTCCTGAGCTAACCCAAATTCTCCCAACACCTCAGACCCGAAAAACAGTACACGTGCAGTTTATGTACCGTCTTGTGATGATACCAATTCTGTTACTTTTCAATCACTCCCAAACTTTGGTTGCAACTTTGCACCTCTTTAGAAATAAAGACAACCATCAGGTTTGGCTGTTAGCCAGGTGGCCATCAGCAGCTGATGGAGCTTGCCCGGACACGGCGTTCATCCCCAGCAGGGATCTGCAAGTACTCAGATACACGAAGCAGCCAGGCGGGATAAAGTCAGCAAGCTAATGTTTTGATTATGCAATTACTTGTTAAGCTACAACTGCAGGTTTTCCTGCATAATCAGGCTGATAAACATCCAACTTTTTCTGATGTTGCCTCTCATCCTAAATGATGCAGTCGGAAGCTAGAAAGGAGGCAAATGATATCCAGAAAAATCAGGGGGGAGAAGAGCATTGCATTGTCAGGTCAGGGGAAGGCATGCAGAGGCTTTGGGCTGGGTGTACTCTGCACAGCCAGAATATCTCTGATGACTGTCGCAATGTGGCATTATACGCTGCAATGGCACCCAGGTAGCAGCAAACTTTGATTTCCCCTGGAGAACCATCTACCCATTGACAGTGCTACAAAGAGGGTGGGAGGGCACTTGCAAACCTCCTGTTCATCAGGAAAGAGGTCAAATTCCTGCTGCGCACAGCTTTTTGGAGAAAAACATAACTCTACAAACCAGCCTTCACCTGAAACCACATTTTTGTTGTCTCCAAAAACAATGACTGCTTCCTGCTCCCAGTTAAACATTATTTTCAGTGTGTGTCTGCTGTTGCAGAGGTCAGAGCTTTTAGCTCTGAACAAGAAAGAAGACCTGAAACATGCTTTGGAAAGCTGTTGATACAGTATCCGTCACCCTGGAATTTAAGAGAAACCTTGGAAGTTTGCAGAAGTAACATTTTGATGTTTTTCTACTCTGAGACAAGGCACAGATCCGACTGCCCTGAATTATTCAACCTTAGTGATTAGCACTGAATGGTAGATTAAGAAATAATGATTGTTTAATCAATTATTATTGCCCAGAATGACTGAACTCAGAAACTGAACGGCTGCCACATCTATTTTACAATGCTTTTGCTCATCGGGCTTTGCGGGAGCGGGAAGAGAGGAGGGACAAGCCAAAAGGGTTGCAGAGGGGAGCACGGAGTCAGGTTTGCTGACAGTAAAGCAGCATGTTAACACGGAGCCTCAACTGAACAGCTTACCAGCAGGTCTTTTTAGCCACGCAGGAGGCCAGCGAAGTCAGTCCACACCCAGTAAGGACCAAAGATCTGTCCATATTATTTTAAAGAAGAATTAATGCAGTAGGTATCAGAGACAGGATAAAGCTGCTTCAGCATCTTTTTTTCCCATCAGTGATTTATGTCAATGTTACCTTATAAAAAATATCTTAATCCCACTGAAATCAATGGGAAAATTCATGCCAACTTGAGCAGGAGGTGCCTTTTGCTCTCCCACCTTTTCACTCCCCTTTCTCAGTGCTCTCTAGCAGACAGCAATTCATCCCCCCAGCCTGGCCATCACCTGCTTGCTGCCAGCGGCTCGGCTGCAGATAGCTGGACACGGGCAGTGGGGTCCAGGTGGAGAACACAGACCTTGAGAAAAACCAAAATTGCAGGTGCAGCCTCCTGTGAAGCAGTCCAGCAAATGAATCAAGCCAGAGACTCCTTCGGTGCAGGTATAATCAAGAAGATTTATTTTCATTTTCATAGAACAATTAACTTAAACTACATAGCACTGACAACAAATTCTGTCTTCAGATATGAGCAAATGCATGTACAACACGCATGTAAACTGATGGCATACGCTATATGTGTGTACCTGTTGTACCTTGTGCCCATGTAATATTGCTGATAGACATTTATAGCTGCACCCTCACTAGGGCTAGGACAGCTGTGGTCAGCCTGGAGAAGAGAAGGCCCCAGGGAGACCTTCTAGCAGCCTTCCAGTACCTGCCAGTACTGGAACCTACCAGTTTCCTACACGAAAGCTGGAGAGGGACTCTTTATCAGGGAGTGTAGTGATGGGACAAGGAGTGATGGGTTTAAGCTGAAGGAGGGCAGATTTAGATTAGATGTTAGGAAGAAATTCTTCCCTGTGAGGATGGTGAGGCACTGGCACAGGTTGCCCAGAGAAGCTGTGGCTGCCCCATCCCTGGAAGTGTCCAAGGCCAGGTTGGATGGGGCTTTGGGCAACCTGGTCTAGTGGAGGGTGTCCCTGCCCATGGCAGGGGGGTTGGAACTAGATGATCTTAAAGGTCCCTTCCAACCGAAAACTTTGTGTGATTCTATGAATTAAACAGCCACATTTAAAGCCATTCCTAAACCAACATCAATGAATGCAACAGTGACCAGAAAGAAAGCAAAGGGAAAATAAAGAAACAAAACAATGCATTGCATATTCCCCCACAGAAATAATTTTCCATCTTTTATTGTTTCATGAACACTTATTGATTCCTTCATATACATACAGTTCTACACCAAGTCTTTAATAGATTAAAAGCTAAAAAGGTAGTGGGCCAATTTAATTTACAGCTGCATTGAGAAGATATTAAAATTACACCTAGAAGAGCTATTTTAGGCAAGTTTTAGAGACTTAAGAAGTTTCTTCTTCACTTCCTTCTGTATTCAAGGCTTCTGCTGTGAGTTTTACAGAAACAAGGAAGTGTACCCCCAAAACTATGACTAGCTGAAAAGATCAAACACAAATGCCTTACAGGAATTCATGTAATATATCACTTGTGACTTCTCCACTGGAAGCGTATCTGTCTTGGCTTGTAGCAAATATACATCCTTATCCACTTAATGCTATGTGTGTATTGATAGAAAAGTAACAGAACAGACTGATTAAGGGGAACAGCATGTCTAAATTTTCCAAAGATCAGAATAAATACCTGCACTTACAGAAATGAACTATATATTTTAACAAGATGGGAAAAAACTACTGCATTGAGTTGGTCAAAACTTTTTGGCCATGAAAACTTCCTGTTGATAAATGTGACATGACTGCAAAGATTTTCCATGAGGAGAAGGTAGGTTGGGTAATTCTCTGATATTCCACACAGAAAATTCTACTTAGAAAAGTTTTTAAATGCAAGTTCAAATCAGCCTTTTGAAAGCAAATTGCTTTTTAAACATAAAATGCCATTTCAAATTAAAACATCATAAAGATTCCCATAGAAACTTGTGCGTTTTCAATTCAACTGTTCCCTTCCTCCCTCCAAAACCAAAAGGTATTTGTTCCTCAATATTTTCTTAAAAGAGGGAACCTTGAAACCTTTCTAAGGTCTTAATACTATTTATGCACACAGAAAGTAAGCTCTGGCAGTACTTTAATGAAAACTCAAGCATTAAATACTAACATTTCAAGGTATGCCTAGCAGAAAAGTTCAATATATAAAACAAAATCAACACAGAAGTCCATACACAGGCAAAGCCCAGAATCAATTTAAGTTTATTTTTATTGGGTGAAATTTATAATATGCCCAGACTCACTATTTATTTCCTCAAGGTTTCACAGACAAAATGCTGTTCTTATGATAGTCTACCCCATATGTTTATTAAAATAGATATAACACAGTGAAAGGAAAACATAAAACTGACAGAGGATCATTCTTAGTTTCAGGGATATTTTATATGCCATCTCATAGAACTTCAGTTTATGGCTTTCCTTAATGGAGCCTTTCAGGGTTGATTTTAATGTGTTAAGTGGAAATTCCACTAGTTTGTTACTGCAATGTTTTCTTTATCACCTGCCCTCGTACATCACTTAGGTCTGCCTTATTTATAAAGACAGCCACTCACTGAATGGAATGGGAACTTCTTAAAACTAGTTTCTTTCACTGGCATTCTTCCTGAATTTTCCTTTATTGCCTTTTTGGCCGGATACTTTTCCAGCGTTCCACAAACATGAAGAAGACTGAAGTTACTATGAGCTTTTTTTACCTTTTTTAAGGCAGGAATACAGATTTCCCTCCCAGGACTAGACGAGAGCTGTGTCTATAAGCACCTCAGCATCAGCCTGCAACCCAACCACTACCCCTGCAAAGATGAGGGCAGCAAAAGCCACAAGGGCAACAGCAGCTTCAAGCAGATAAGCTGTAGCATCTGTAGCACCTTGAGGTTTGACGGCACTTTTAAGTGTTGCTTGTGTCTCTCCCCATCAGTTTGCTCAGGACTGCCTCAGCTGTTTGAAGAATTTGAGTTATGTTAACAATTTGGCCGGCCATTTACCTGAGCATCTAAAATCTAGATGGGCTTAATTTAGGCAAAGCACAGTAATAACAACTGGAGGTCTAGACAAAGCACTGCTGTCATCATCCAAGTCACTCCAGCTTGAGGCTCGCTCCCCTTCTCTCGCAGTAAGCACATCTTCTTGACTTTATTCGACAGAGCTCACAACCAGCTCCATCCCCTGCTCTGGAAGAAGCTTTCCAGGGGTGCAGTATGTACAGCCTCTCTACGCAGTACTGAGCCAGGACAACGCACCACGCTGTGGGCTAGCACAGGCATCAGCTCAGCCTCTCCAGACCTGGCAAAGCCCCAGCAGACTAAAGTTAGTACAACCGTGTTGGCCTCAAGCACATTTGAAGGTCAAGCCCCAAACAAGGAATGGTTGTTGATGGAGCTGTTCATTACAGAAGTATGTATATAAATACATCTTACAGTGTGTGTCTCTGTGCCTAGGTAGTATTTATATGGTAGGTAATCCTACAGGAATCCTTCTGGTTGTCTGGAGACACTCCTCCATCCCAGCCACGCAGCGCTGATTGAGAAGGCTACGCACCAGGAGAGAGCCACTGCATGAGACAGGACAAGTAAGTCAAAAGGGGCAGATAGTTCCCAAGGATAATGTGTTCTTTGGGAAACAATGGTGATTTGGAAACTTTTTTTTCTATACACAGCATCTGCAACAAGAAAAAACAAACACCCCACCCCACCCCCCAAAAAAAATCCCACAAAAAAAAAAAAAGCAACTGACAAACAAAATCAACCAGAAAAAAAAAAACACAAAGAATTCAAGCAGCAAATACTGAAGGCAAATTGTGCTCACCTCATTCCTGGAAAATACTCCTGAACATCCACTAATTAAATCCCTCCTTTGGCTTCACATCAGCAAGAGAAGGATCCTGCTGGCTCCTGCCTGGCAAGAGTAAGACCAACGGGAAGCTGCCTGCTACAAGGGAAATCACGCCTGCCACTGCCGTGCTGCCAGCCCCACTACTGGCTCAGTCCTTCCAGGCTGCTTTGCACTGACTAAAGCCCAAACTCCAGGATAAACAGATAAACTCTCACTGTCTGAGTTAAAACTATTAGCTTAAAGCAGCCTCATAAGCTACATGCTGGATAACACTAAACCTCTCCGGCATCTTTACCTTCACACAGCTGCCTCGTGCTCCTCTAGCAGAATCAGAGCCAACGGCAGTTAAAACACACGTTAAGTATAGTGGATCATCCTGGAAACAGCTATTATTGAAATAACTCAGATAAGAGTGGAGATACATTATTTGCATGGTATAGCTTTCAATACTCTCTCATAACTACTTGATTATGTTAAAAGCCAAAACAGGTATTGCACCAGCAGAATATGCCTATGGCAAATGGAACATAAAGCTTAATTAATGGTCCTGTTTCCCTGAAAGGGCACATGAGGCTGACATACCTACCATGAGGTCATGTTATCTGTTAGAGCAAATCAGTTAAGTTGTGCCTCCTTTGCTAGAAGAGAATTTATATTCTGATACCGTCCTTTAAAAAAAAAAAAAGTTTCTAAATTTTATTTTTATGTTATGATTTGTCTCTAACTTTCAGCTACTGGGAAAAAGGATCCTGTTTCTCACATACTTACACCATACCAGGAATTTACCATTTTTAGCATGCCATTGAAGTGAACAGAAGCTATTCACACAGATGCACACACACACGTTACTCACCTGTGTGCTGCCTGAAGCAGGCTCACTCCTCGAATACCCGTCATCTTTAAAGGAAACGTCCCTGAGCAGTGAGGAACAACATAGCCACAGCCTTAGTTTCGATGACTGTTAGAGCTGTGCCAACAAGCACAACTTCCAACAGTTCAGCAAAAAGCTGCACAACACTTTTAGGAGTGTGCTGTATGTCAATAATTTCTAATCAGAGACAGTTTCTCCACATCTACTGCTCTGGCTCATTTCCATACAATTAAGAACTCCATTTTACCCAATTGCTACAATACAGATGTGCTGCTTTGGCAGTGACCTACTCTGTCATGCCCTTACTATATGCGCAGTGAAAGCCGTAACCAGTTCAGTAGTTCAAGTTCTAGACAGACAAAATTAAAGCCAGACCATAACAGAAACGTACAGTAGCACTAGTCGGAAATTCAAGTCTGCCAAAGAGTCATGCAGAAATTATGTTCCTTAATTTAATTTATGTGAAGGAGCAAACCTAACCCAACAGCGAGGCAGTATCTAGCAGTGAAGCAATCTGAAGGACTATTCACAGCTGATGAAACTTTTTGTAAGCAAGTTTGTTAACTTATGTTTTGGAGAAAAGTATGTTTTGATAGCTAAGTGGATGATGGACAAATCAGTTTTGTATTTTTCCAACTTCTCCACAAGCAGAGTTAGGTAAAAAACTTTTGTGCCCTAGTTCATTACTCAGTGTTGCTGGACTCTGAGACATTGTAAGATGCTGGATGCCACAATTTCAACAAATCCTCTCTCTTCCAGAGAGCGCAAGGCATGTAGGGCAGGGCCATTAGCCATCTTTCAAAGCATAGAGACCAAGCCTCACAGAGCAGATTTCTTGGTCCTGCAAAAGAGCAGCTGACAGCCATTTATTTAAGAGCATGAAGGAGGCTCATAGCACACCTTCCAACACGTAGCATGAGTGAAAAGTAGCACTCCACACTTTTAACATACCTTGTAGTTTCTCGCAAACTGCTCTAGCCCAAATCAGCCATGCCTCACCTCAAACATCCTCTAACTCCCATTTGCAGTGATTCTCCTCAAGGCATGTCCTGAATGCTGCCACCCCCTTCCCATCTCTACCTGTTGCCCCTGCCAAAACAGACTATTTATTCCTACTATTCAGCGTCCTAGCTCCTTCCCAATCCGCCACAGCAGTACAATGCTCTCCCCGATTGCTCCGAGTACAGATGTCCTGGCAAAGGCCCTAAGCCCAGACACAGCTTTTGCTGTCAGTGGTATTTTTCTCTGCTCAACACAGTTTTAAGTTTTGGAGAGGTAGTGACACCAGTGGGGGGTCAGGAGGGGGTAAGAGAGATGAATCTCACTCACCTCCACTCACCACATCAAGGCCAGAAAACCTGTTATATAGGCTACTTGCAAACCCTATGATATATAGTTAAAAAAATTTTCGCATGTTCTAGATACTCACTGCTACCATCCCTTCTTCACCAACTATTTTTCTGAGATGCTTGAAGAATTTTTTCAGACTTGGAAAGCCAGAATCTCCCATGCAGTACTGGGACAGCTTTCTTCCCATTACATTTTGCTCTTTTACATATGCTATTGCTCTCTTGAACTACTGTTTCCTTCAGCTTCCCTTCTCCTGAAGTAGCTGTACCAATTCTAACAAGTAGCCATGGCAACATAATCTTGCAGAATAAAGTACAAAATAATCCTATAATCAGAAATCTAAATTAGAAAAATGGAATGGAAATAATGTGTTCTTAAAGCCTGCCAGTAAGTGACCACTGGAACAGATTACAAATAGATAGGGTAAACTCTCCAACACTTATGAGCTCTGAATACACACAAATGGATGCAATACTTAAGTCAAACTTACAAACTATTGCCAGAAAAGCTCCACAGTGTGTGTTATGAAAACAGTGAGATTAAGAAAGTAAAAAAAAAAAACCAACCAAAAATCCTTCCCAATCTACAGCTGAAACCACCAACCCAGTGCGATCAGCGGGTGTTACCAGGCTGCAAAGCACACTATGTGAACTTCTCAGGAGGAGCCTTGACGGGGCTGTCCCAGATCCAGACCCTGGTTTGAGTTACGGAGACTCCTCGCCAGCTCCCTCAGCATGGAAGCACAGCAAGCGTTTCAGACCCAACGCCAGCACGCAGCAGGGACAGGGACACGCCAGTGCCATTTGTGATCACCCGTGTGAAAATGCCTTCCTGGGAGGGTGGTAAAAATGTTGAAATTTTGCTGCCATGGCAAAATTAAGATGCAAATACTGTTTTGTTAACTATGGCAAAAGCCTTCAGCTTTCGATTCGACTCTAATTGTTTAAAGATTCTTCAAAGAGTTATACCAAGTTTTCAATTTAGTTTTCCACAAAGGAATTACTACTGGGATTTTAAAAAATGCTTTTTTTTTTCCCCCTAATGGTACTTAACATGTAGACTCTCTATGTGCAATTGAATCCCAGATCCTTAAGACATATTTAATCTTCTAAGCACCCTTAAGGAGCTGGTAGTAATTCCTACAGAAGAATGATTTCCAAGGTGGGGGGGCTGAGGGGGAACCCTGCACTTGATCCAAACAAATCCAGGAATGTGTTGCCCACAACTGCCTTATTTTCTTTATAGTAACTGAGAAAGAGGACTTGTACCAGATTTTCTGTAAAGAGGATATACAGATTCTTATCTGTGAAAGGTGATACAGACTGTCTGGACTTCTAAATGAGCCTGTAATCTAATCTAATCAATGAAAGACACATCAAGTGTTCCCACTCAAGCTTCCTCATCAGCCGCAGGCAGCTGAAACAATCAAAACGGAGATTCTTGGGGACTGTTTAGACCTGGTATTCTTGAGAATAAGATTACCTGCTCCTTTCCCTTTCAATTTCACTTTCAAACTGATGCGTGCAAGGGCAGCTACACAGGCTATGAAATGCAGTATAGCCCCTAAGTACAAAGCATTTCCCTAACTGCGTACTTGCTGGCACCAAAAAAAAAAAAAAAAGTGTTTTCTCCATACATTTACTGCAAGTGTAAAGAATAAGTATGCATACAATTTGCAATCACCGAGATTTACAGCCCTGACTGTAGTAAGTAGTTATGTCATGTAGGCATTCAAGTGCCCTGTGCCTCACTTTTCCCCTATATTTGAAAGGGACACACTTTCTTGGATAAATAATGTATTTCGTTAGCCCTCAGATATCTCCTGTACTTGGTACTTACTGAAAGAAACACATAGCATGAAAGAAAACATAGATAAGATAGAAAAATACAACCAACAAGTAGCTCATTCCTATTTTGCACTATTAGAACGTGTAATTCACACAGGCAGAATCATTTTACATCATCCAAAGAAAATTTAAAATGGTAGGAAGGGGAGAATCCTTACAATTCTTATAGAAATATTGTTTGGAAAATAATACATGTTATTACGGTACAGACTGCACCACACTTACTCTTACATTGCTTCAAAGCTGTGGGTTACTCCCAAGAGGGGCACAGAAGATGACTGTAGTCTACTGTCCCTATGCTAAAATTCACTACGCAGGGGGCTGCCTCCCTGTGGGAAATTTCTGCAAACCCAGAGAGGCTGCAACAGCCACTTCTCAAGGGAGCTGTAACCCTTACCTTGCAATTGTGTTAGCTTAACTGAGAATCACTCAAGCCCAGTAAGAAACTAGCAACACTAAGAAGGAGCTCCTTTTCCTGCTGTGCACCCATCACTGTCACCATGAAAAGCTTGTCCGCGCACATTTAACAAGTTAGGAAGTGATGCAATCTAAAGAAAAATCCTGCACCCAGCTAGCAAAAAAGCCACACTAATGTGGTTTTTTCCCTCCACATTCAAATACAGCATTGTGCAGAGGGGTCCTGTCTGACATGAGTGCAGGCTACTTCAATTTTTCATTTTTTCACCAAACGCATAGAGAATGTGAGTAAAGCACAACCAGCTCGATTACAGAGCGTGCCAAGGGACTGCTCTAGTCTAGGATGCTTCGATAAAAACAAACACCTTTTGTGTCTTGAGAGTCACTTGAATGCAATGTGCTTCACACAGCACAAGAGAGGCTGCTTGATTTTCCAAAGTGCTTATTTAAGAAGATCCAATTTAACAGAACCACAGGGAAATTGTATGTGCAAACAATAGCTGTCATGATAATTTTAGCTGCCTTCCACGCCTGCAAATATGCACTGTACAAGGAGGCTATCCCGTCTCTCACGGAGGGAAATTCTTTGCGCTCCTGAACGCTGGTGAGAAGCTCCATCCTGAGGTACTGAACACCTCAGAAGCCATCCAGGGCCAACAAGCCCAACTTTAGCACTTCCCCTGCCCCTGCTCACTGGCTGCTTTGCTCCCATGTACCCATGCCCAAACTGTGATGGAAAGCTCACAGGAAATTAAACCCCGCAGGCGGAAGAGATCCATCCCTGCAGAGGAGACAGCAGGATTTCTTAGGGCTCAAGTCCTTCCACACCATCACCTCCCTCTCGCCTTGAAACTTCTGCCTTACAGCTCCTCCTATGGGAGTGTCATCCATTGCCTTATTTCCCTTCCATTTATCAAATCCTGCCTGATTTCAAGGCACTCTGGCCAGCCCCACAGATCAGACTTGTAAGAAGGAACTGATTTATACAACTTCAGCTTAGTAGCTGGACTGTACAAGTGAGGACTGAGACAGAACAATGTCCTTCAGGGATGGAAGGTGAGAGGACAGAACAACCCAGCATGGCTATCAAACTTGTTAAGAGTAGGACCTCTCCCACCAGGCTTTACAGCTGCGTGCCCTCACACCAGCCCAGCTACTGCAGCTACGCCATCCCTAACCCTGCAGCAAATAATCTCTATTTCCACCAGCTCAGAGACAGCGATCAATACAGCAAAAGGGGCAAGTGTAAAAACGACGTGTTGCCCCATCCCTTCCCCTCTTCGCAGACCTTCCTCCTCCCAGCGCCCACCCAAGGCCAGCCCGGCTACCCACACACGGTGCAGAGGGCTGGGGAGGGATTTTCCGCTCCCTTCCTCCCCACACAGGAATGCAGGAGAGACTACAGTTTAGTGCTGAGCTGGTGAATGCCTCATTTCACTGAGCAAGCAGTTTTAGGAAGGACACTATATAACAGACAGGCTCCCGCACTCTGATGTTGGGTGTATTGAGCCATACTGACCACATCTTCACTGCTGATAACCTCCAGGAAATACTCAACCATAAAACCCTTTCCAGGAAGGCACAATGCATTGGGCAATACCCTGTTGCACCAGGAAATACGCCCCTCGTGCTTCACACCTTGCTGTGCCTTTGCAAATTCAGCTTTCCTGGTCTGGAAGTCACAAGTAAGTCTCAGAGTCTCCCTGAAGAATGTAAATGACCCTGGAAACACACGCTGGCATTGCTCTGTTAATTGGAGAAAGATCCTAGAGAGGAGCTGCACTGGGGTCTTGCCCTGCCCCAGTGCAGACTGCTTTTTGTTATACCTAACTCTCTAAGAAGTCAGGAAATGGCAAATTCCTATTGTCTGGAAGGAAAGGAAAATCAAGGCTCTCTCTCCTAGGGGAGAAGTTTTTTTCCCCTTCCCTTTGAAGGGAAGAAAAACTTCTGGATTTTCCTTCCTTTAGTAATAAAAAGATTGTTTTAGACTGAGCTACTGAAGGAGCTTCAAAGTGGGAAATTGAATCTCGGAGATTTATTTCAAACTGCCTGTTTACACAAGCCATTCACGTAGAGAGGATCCCTGCTGCAGGGAGCAGCGCCTCGCGGGGCAACGCTGCGGCCAACTCTCATTTTGGTTACTCTGCTGAAATAGCAGAAGGAAGGCAGGACAAAATACTGAGTTCAGTGTCAGAATATTTTAACTCTACATAGAGATGACTACTGAAGTATGCTCTCGATTTACAAATTACAAATGTAATCACAGAAACAAACCACTGAGACACATCAGCCTTCAAAGAGCAAAGAAACGCAAGAAAATAGGTGCGATGGCAGAAGGCGCGGAGAGAAGGAGGGTGCTAGGAGTCCACGTTGAAAGGGCTTTATCTTCACTCCTACCAGAAAGAAAACTAAGGGTTTTCTTTTAAAGACTTGCACAGCAGCCGCGTGTTCAGGTGCTGTAACTGCAGGAGCTACAAAGGGAAGGAGGCTTTTGCAAGCACTATATACATTACTCATGAGATCACACCAAAGGTCAGCCGTTGCCTGGCCTGCACCCCAGGAAGCCCTTAAACTGCGTAAACAAACCAGTGACAGAATTTAGATGCAACAGCCTCAATTCAGACCTCAGGGAGAAGTTTACCTTGAGACTTCACAGGTATGTCCGTAAGCGGGACACAACACACTTCGGTGCACACGGGGCACGCAAGGAGGGGAGGCACAACTGCCCTCAGCTCCTTAAATCCTCACAGGCCGCTAACTCCTGCGCAGTTTTCACTGCCAGCGTGGACACCACCAAACAGTTTCTCGGTATGCGCTGCTGCGGATGACATTTTCTCACCTGCCCTCCCCTCCAAGCTTTTCCCCTAACTTTATGCCATATTTGGCTGTTCACAGCTGACCCTCAGCTGCACCTCCTAACCGGCGGCAGCACCTCCCTCTGCTCCTCGCAATGAGCATCAAAAAGACACACGCGAAAAAATGTGCGGTACCGAAAGGGCTACAGGAATGGCAAGGTGGGAGCGCCTGTGGCTCGGAGGAAGGTGATGGATGGCACAGGGGAAGAAGGCAGAGCAGCATGCCTCAAATGCCACTGACCTCCGGTTAAATGAACTTCTGGGCAAATATGTAATCACTTTATCAAACACGCGCCAAGGGCATTTCTGAAGCTGTTCATTCTCTCAAGTGGAGCAAGTAAATTAGTCCTGGTGAGAAGACAAGGACTGAATGCCTGTGAACGCCTCTCTCCTCACGAACTCGCTGTCCTGGGGAACCCGGCTCTGCGTCCGCTCGCACGCCCCCCAACATCCAACCCGTTCTGGGGGGACACCCTCCCTCCGCGCCTCCTCCGCACACACCACAGCTGCTCCTTACTCCGGGCTCAGTTTATAATGCTACTTCTTACAAAACTGTTTCGGACACCTTTGAGAAAGGAAACGAAACCCAATGCTTTGCAGGGATGGTTAGTGTTTCAGTGAGGCACTGCCAGCTTCATTCAAGCCTCTCTGCCCTCATCCCTAGTCGCGAGTGGGGCGGTAGAAGGGGACAGGGAAGAACTGGACAGCGGGAGGTTTCGGGCATTTCGAGCTGGCTCAGGAAAAGTCCCCCAAGCCCTTTCCTCACGGCCCGAGGGGGTTCCTGTACTCCTTTAACCCCCTCCTCTCCCGGCATCCAACCCCCCCACCCCCCACCCCGCCTTCTTGGGCTGAAAAGCCGCGAAAATGTCCAGGCGGCAGATCCCGAAGATCCGTCGCCCCGGCGGGGGTC
>VXBL01006968.1:0-94803 GCA_013400195.1 Aramus guarauna | reverse complement strand
CCGGGGCGGGCGCACCTGGCGGCACCGCCCGCTGCCGCCGCGCCTGTGTGCGAGGGTGTGTGTGCGAGTGTGTGCGTGTGTGTGTGCGAGTGTGTGCGTGCCCGGGGGCGTCCCGCCCCTCCCACGGACACTTCGCGGGGACACGTCCTCGCTGAGCCGCGGCTGCCTTCGAGCCGCGGGTGTGACGGCATTTAGCGGTGAAGGCACCCGCTGGGAGCGGCGGTGTCAGCCCCGGCGGCTGCCCGTTTGCGCTGCCGGCGGGCAGCGGGGAGGCGAAGGAAATCAACGGCAGGGAGGCGTTAAGGAAAATGCAACTTTGTTCTCCCCGGACACTTTTTTATTAAGTGGGTTAAAACTAATCGGTGGCAGAAAGGGAGATAAATTTCAGCTGTTTGAAAGTAGAATCCAAGTTGTTTCATGGCTTTGTAGGATTAAGGTGCTAAGTGTCATGCTTTTGCACATTTTGAAACTGTTTTCTTTGCCCTTTGATTACGAATGTTTAAGGCCCGTTTTGCAGTTCTTCCCATGCTCACTTTCCTCCTAGGAAGCAATTCCGTGCCTGATGCCGCGCTGGAGGCTCCAACGCAGGCACCTGAGGGTCACAGCTTCAGCATGGCCGGTGTGGAGATGCCACTAGCCGGCCTGGAGGTGCTGCCCCACAGCGATGTGACTCTGCAGACACCAAGCACCTCCTTTGTTTCTGCCCCTTGCAGAGCAGCTCTGGCTCCTTCCTAAGGTGGGCTGAAAACTCCAGCAGTTCTGGACAGTTTGGTGTATGTGGGAACAACACTCTGGGGAGGCTGGGGTGGCCAGTGAGGTTGAGAGTCCTATTCATTTTGGTTATGTGAGTCATGTGGTTCCCTAAATGCGGCATCTTGCTCCTCTCTGAAGTGATGCCATTCATTTCTGACACCAGGGCTTTGCTCCCAGGTACACGCAAGTGTCCCAGGTTAACTTGGGCTGGGCAACTTGGGACTCACCTCCCCCCCGTGGGTGGGATCTACATAAGGGATCATCCCCGGACAAGCTTGCCTTGGTTTAGCAGGGTCTCTCAGACCAGGCCCCTTGCACTGGGCTGCAGAAAACACATCCCCTTCCCTCCAAAAGACCGCAGAAGGAGGCCTCAACTCTCCTTCGTCTGCAGCCTCACCCTGGCTGCACAGGGGTCCCTCCTCCTCCTCGGTAGGAATACAGCCCTCCGCCGAGGGAGAGCGAGAACCCGCAGGCAATGGGTTATTCAAGGATAACGGGTGGGTGGAGAAAAAGTAGACTGAAGAGAGGTCTCTTCATTTCTCGTGTTAATTAATGCAAGGTGAAAAGCTATAATTAAGTTTTCAGGGCCGTGAATCCAGAGTGAAAAGAAGCATGTCCCGCCAAACCTGAACAAGGCACCAAAGCCCTAAACAGGACTAGGCTGTAACACACCCTTTTCTCCAGCATTTCTCACTGGCTAATTTAGGTAACTCGTGTACAACACTCTGAGTGTTTGGGTGGGTGGGGGTTTTTTTAAATCCTATTCCTAGGTGCTAGTCAGAGTGAGTAAGTGTGCTTGTTCGGTTCCAGCAGCTTCAGGTAGGTGAGAAGGATGCTGAGGAAAGGACAGGCATACAAAAATCAGGTGTTGCAGTGCCGGCTGCGTAGCACTCACATTCCTGCGTAGCTCTGAGCCCAAAGTGACCAGGCCGAGCTGTAAAATCAGGCATCTCTGTTTCCCTACGGTTCAACTCTTACCAATTATTTCACAGTTTTTCTCCATGAATTAGTAAAGAATCAGTGCTGCTACTAATGGAAATGTGTCTCTAAGTATTTTTTAAAGTCGTTTCAGAAAATTTATGAGGAAAAAATACTCAGATGGTTTCTGTCCTGTTGTGAAAAGGTAATAGAGAAGGGAAAGGAAATGCTTAATGCCTCACACTTCTTCGTCACACTGTGCGCTCGGCCGTGTTTGCTGAGTGTGTCTGGTTCTCCGGTGGGGTTCCCATGGAACTGCCTTGTATAGACAATTGCACTGCGTGTATCCGAGAGCTGTGCTTGTTCCAGCTATTTTCCTTTCCCATTCCAGCAGAGGTAAATAATAAAGTTTCCCAGGGCCAGCATCCGATATATTAGTCTCTGGTATGGAAAAGTTTTTGTAGTCATCTTCTTTGCCTCCTCCTCCCCCCTTCTCCCCTCCTTGGAGTGGTAAGAAAACAGAGGTGACATTTTAATCTTGAAAATAAAAGTAAAAAGAAGATAGTGTAAGAGATGCTAAGGCACAGGCCCAAGGCAAATAGTCTCCCAGATCGTCTCCCCACCTGGAGACAACGTGATTGATACCTGATGTCTGTGCTTCCCTGTCCTAGGAGCGCAGGCTCGTAATTGTGTTTGTGTACCCTGAGTCTTTGTGTACCACAAGAGCTGCTAAGTGTCATGGAACTAAGGGCGAGCAAGAAAAGGCGCCTTGAGACTTCTCTGGTGGTACCCCTGCCAGCATTGCCATCCTCGGCCCTGCCTCAGCTCTGCTAATCACACCTGCAAGGGTAGTTTCTGAAATACAGGTTCATGCAGGAGGAGCAGACACAGAAGATAAAAACAGATGTTAACTGGTGTGCAGCTATTCAGCACTCAGGTTTGCGACAGAGAAAACTGTTACTCCAAAGTCAGCTGCTGGTCCCTAGTGGCTTCCAGTGCATGGCAGACTGCAAACTCCTAATTTCAGCTACAAGCTTCTCCTGACAGTGATGTTTCTGACATAATCTGTAAATACCCACACTGCGATTGCAGTGTTCAGTGTGACTACTTGCAAGGAAGCTGAGACGTGCGGTGGGATGGGCAGAGCCGGTGGTAATTCCAAGCTCCCGTCTCTAGTCACTAGAAAGGCTTCCAGCACAGACAAAGCTTAGCAAAAATTTCTCTCCATCACTTGCCCTTCCAAAAGGGTCTGCTGTGAAAAGTGGCCCCTTTCAACCAAGCCGCATAATCATCTTTTACGGTTTGTATTTTAGCAGCATGTAAAAGCCTGAACTAGAGTAGGGCCCCTTTCACTCTCCTGTATAAACAAATTGTTAGGCAAGATAATGCTAGTAGCTGCTGTTGAATTGGTCTTTGAACTGCAGGGGACTGTGGGCTCAGCTAAAGTCAAAGGACTAAATGGAAAAAGCAATTCAGTGAACTGGAAGAAGTGAGGGGGTTGGAAAACACAGACACTGCCTCCCCGGACAAGGAGCACCAAAGTAGATCCAGGTCAGATGCGCAGCAGTGACGTCTGAGAAATCATCTGTGTGCCCAGGCAAGGGGAACGGGCTTGTGGTCTGTACATGCACACGAGAAAATACAGGAAAAGCGACATAGAAAGGGTTGTGAGGGTGATGCTGAGGAGGTTCTTCAGGCTCAGCTTTATGAGAGGGACTACTGGAGACAGAGTCCGGACACTGCCTGCTCTTGGGTTTTTTTCCTCCTGTTTTCAGGCAAAGGGGTCAGCATTCACATCTTATGGAAATAAACTGGGCTTCTGACAGCAAACCATTTCAAGGCCACATATGCAAGCTCGCCGCTCAGACAGCAGTGCAGGGAACACAGCTCCCACCCCGCTGCCAGGTGGAGAAGGTAAGGACTCGAGACCCTTTCTATAGCTGTGGCTTCTTTATGACTGTCTGTGCTATTCTATAGCAGAGATGTAATTTCTGAAGGACTTTTGGGAGACACTCAAACTCATCTAGTGCCTTTTTTCTTCTCTTTTGCATTATCAGTGTAGCAACAACAGCTCAAAGCCAGCTCATCTGAAATTCCTCTAAATTGGAAACAGGGTTGTGATCCTTGAACATGTTTCAGAAGACAGAAGTTAGACAAAATCAGATCTGGATAATGACATTCCTGTCTTGTTACCCTGCCACCAACCAGCTCAGCAGACGGATCTAGACAGGAAGGAAGTCCAGTTTTGGAAGCCCAGTGCTGGAAACCCAACAAGTAATGACAGAGCTGGAAAGGAGTCCAGTTCCTCCAGTGATCCCAAACACTGCAGCAGCCAAGTTTAAGTAAGTCTTCCAGAGGAACGTGCCTGAACTAACCCTACTTGTTCCCCCATGGCAGCCCCTCCTATGTCTATGCGTGCTGGGATGCAGCAGGGCAGGCTCCAACCCGGATGCAGATGTCCCTGTTACACGGCGGTAGGATCTCTCACTTGACCGGTGTCACGCCTTGCAAAAGGCCTTGCTGGTGAGGAGCTGGAAACCTGCCTAATCCCCCCAAGCAATCCACCCCTTCCTCAGTGTTGAGGCAGCCTCTTGGCTTTAAAGTCAGCATTCAACAATCATTACTCATTGGTGCTGGTGGGGTTACGAAGATGTCAAGAATGCCTGAAGATCTTCATAATCTGGAGGTTGCATTATGGCTTATTTTCAAAACTATGAAAGCATTGTTTTTCTTTTCCTAGTTTGAAGCTATCCAGGTTTTTATACACATCGTGGCATTTAAAAATAAAATTAATGCATAGCTGTTTGCCAGCAAACGCTTTATGCATTCAGTTTTTCAAAGCAGGAACCTACTTGTGTATACATGAAAGAAGTATGTGTGTGAAAACTGTATATGCACCTACCCGAGTCACATGTTAGCTAGGCAAACTGAGAAAATGTTCCCGCAGCCGGGGAGTTATGGGCCAGGCTGCAAATGAACGTATTTCCCTTCTGCAAATACAACTCTGGCACAACTGATGCAGAAGTGGGTGCCAGGAAACGTTCAGGTTTCTTGTGTGCACAGATCTAAGGCTAGTTCCTGCTACTGCTAAAATCACTCTAAAATAGACAGGATCCAGCTCAGAACCCTAGAAACTTTTGCCTTGGCTTCAAGCAATTTTATGAAAGAACTAAAACAAGCAAACTCTGACCATAAAGGTTCATAGTTACAGTGTTGACACTATAGCAAAGTAGAGTTTTTCCTGTCTTGGTGTCCTGAACACCTCTGCAGATCCCTTTCAGTGCTTTAGTTTCTTAACTTTTTCATTCCAAGTTACTTTGATCTTGTCACTTTGCAGTTTCTTGAATTAATTTTTTCTGTCTTGCATACTGATCTCCCCACACTCCCTAAGCTAAGCCGAAGATGTTTTAAATGCCAAGATCAGATATTTGCATTGCAGTTAATTCTCAAACATATAAGAAATAATGAGGGAAAAGGTGGTAGATCTCCAGATTTCATCCAACATGTTTCAGTCCTGGTTTTCCTCTTCATCAGAAACAGGTTAATCTGGTTGGGTGTCAAAGCAATGAAAGCATTTTTACCATCTTGTTCTTTTCTGGTCTTAACCCACTTTTTAAAATGCTGCAGGGGCGTGATATGTCATGTTACAGCCATGTGGTTCTGACCCCACAGCCCAGGGACTTCATGCCCATGTCCTCAACCTGTCAAACCCTGTGCATTACTGCAAGACTCACCTGGAGGTGCCCTGCCTCTCACCCCGCGCATGCCGTGGTGCCTGTGAAGAAGCACAGTGTCCATGAGGTCTTTGGACCTTTCCTGCCCTGGGAGCTCCTGCTGTATTTGCTGCTCATCTGTCCCCAGACATCTCTGCCTGCAGCCTCCTGCCCCACGGCAGAGAGAGACTGTGCCGCAGGTGCCAGAAGTGTTTGCTTCCCTTGTGCAAAGCAGTTTGGCTAGAAAAGCTAGTTTGCTCCTTCTGTAGCCTTGAGCTCCTGCTCTACCCTTGGCACAGGTGAACTAAGGTCATCTTCCCCCTTTCTATGCCACTCCCAGGGCCATAAATCAACCTGTTAGAGTGGTGGAAAACAGAGATGGTCTGCTAGGACAGAAGGGAAATGAAGAGAGGAGTTTGTAATTTGGAAACAGGCACTTCTCCAAGATTGCTCCTGCAAAGATGATGCTGAGTTCATGCTATGACTTCAGCACAAGTTTGTCTTCCAAGAGTAGCCCCCAGTCCAAGGGAAGAAAAGAGGACCCAAGAGAGGTCCTGCTGCTCACCAGAGAAGGGGTCCCTAGGAGTCCTCCAGGGCTCCCTTACCACATGGGGCCAGCAACTTGATACTCCAAGCAGGAGGGATGTCCTGATTGTCCGTGCTTCAGAAGCACCTTGCTCCCTCATCGCCATCACAAGAGGGGGCAAAGAGGTCAGGCAGTCCCTCTGAGCTCTGCACCATAGCCATGAACATGAGCCCCAAACCAGCAACTGGGATCTTGCTCCCACCCATCGCACGGCAGATTGCTTCAGAGGGGAAGTTGTGGATTTCCCAGGAAGCGCCTTGTGCTGCACAGGTGATGCGTGGACAGACAGACAGCCTGCTCCACTGAGGAACGGGAGAGTACAAAGCTATCACTGAAACACTGGGGAAAACAATGTTCACCTTCAGGTCCTCTGAAAGATTATTATATTTTTTTCCATGTGTATGTGGCACTGTCACATTCTCTTTGTTTCACTTTTGAGCTCTGCAAAGGCTCAGTCCCTCTTCTTGCGTCAGATGGTATCTGCGCTAGTTCTCTTCTCACAGCATTGTAAATCAGCTGCAAGCCCAGGGAGGGCAATGGAAGACTGATCTCAGTGAAAAGAGAATCAGCTTCAGTATATTTCTGTTTCTCAGATGTTTCTCCTGTGCTCCAGAACTAAGACACAAAGTGCCTCCAGTTAATTAAGATGGGAACTATCACATTCGGGGGAATGATGAGAATGTGCTTGTTTGCCCAGATCAAATGATAAGGCAACTCTAGGAGGGAAACATTGAAACCATGTTTTTATTTTAGTATAATCGGTCTGAGTTAGCTTCCTGTGGGCAGGAATCACTTAAAAGAAAAGTATGGCCAGACGCAAGCAAGCCAGGGAAGGTACGTGAGGGAGGGCAGGAGCAGATCCTGTACGCACCACAGACCCGTTCACTGCCAAGATTGTGAAATGAACCCACAGTTCTTTGTTAAATCAGAGGTTTTATTGGAAGTAAAAACATCCTATTTACAAATTGCAGACTGAGGGGTTTAAAATGCCATTTTGAAAAACTGAAGGTATTTGACACTGAAATCTAAGTGATATTGGTTATGTGACTGAAGTATCCTTTGTAATCCCACCTGTTGCATGACGGGTCCTGGGAGAGATGTTTTAGCACTTTTCCCATCTGCCTGAAAGATTCCTTAAGCAAATTTGCAAAATGGAATAGCTGTTGCTAGAGGGTTTTTGGCCTTTTTTTATGTTGTTTTTTTCTTTATGTCAGTGTTTTCTTGTGTATAACCCCTGGCCTGCAGGCTCTAAAAGCCACTGTCCAACTACATGGCCATGGACAAATCCTCATTTTGTGTCCGAGTTCCCTATCCATTAATGGGCACAGTAACACTGACTTCATAAAGTACTTGGACTTCCTATGGAAACTGTCATATGAGTTGGACAATGACATTACACAATATTCAGAGTGGAACTAAAAGGTGAGAAAGTCACAGAGAATACAGGAACCTTTAGATGTAATCTCTTCCTCACCATCCAACCTGTCCTGTCCTGTCCTGTCCTGTCCTATCCTATCCTATCCTATCCTATCCTATCCTATCCTATCCTTCCTAAGTATCCCTCGCTGTTGCCACTGTCACTGCTTCTGCCCAAAGGGTCTACCTAGATTTGAAGCTCTTGGTGGTAGGAGCTTCCTCATACATGACTAGTATGTGTAACATACTAACCAGATGTATGTTTATATATTTAATCCCACCCCTCCCCCAAATTAAAAAATTATATTTAGCATAGAAGATATTGAATAATTTTCTGGGAAAACATTGCTTCAAATGTTGGGTGGTTTCTAAAGTATTGGGGTTTTGTTTAGTATTTATATAGTATAAATCAAAATTAGGTTGTTAAAATGGGAGTAGTATTAGAAACTGCACAATGTGTTTAACAACTGGTGGGATAGTCACCACAATTATTTAGCCAAGTACACTTCCTCTGGGAATCTGGTTCTACCACATGTAATGAGGCAAAACACATGGGGGAGAAGGGAGTGATTTTAGCAGAATATGCTCCTTCATGCTAATGCAAATACAGAATAACTTTCTTACTAGATTTGAACTGAGACAAATAAGCATGAGCCTCTGAAATCCAGCACCACGAACACACAGGAGGGGACCTCTGGACCACTTCCCAGTTGCCTACAGCAGTGTTTCTCATTTTTTTTCTGGGTGGCAATCCATTATTAAAACATAAACAATAAAAGCACGTTTGCTGTACATTCACAGTAAGAGTAAAAACACATTCATGATAGCAGTGATAAGCTTGTATAATTGGAGGGTATGCTTGGCCTGAGAATACAAATTCCTAAAGACAGTGCTGTTCTGAGCCTGTGGGAATGAGGTTTTTTTGATCCAGACTCATTAATGTTGTTTTAAGGCTGGGATAGAATAGAAGTAGGGAAGTGCAACCGGCAGAGCTGGGAGCAGTCCAGCAACACAACTTCAGCCCCATGGAGGGGCCCACGTGGTGATCAGTACCACCGGTCCAAGGCAGTGGAGGGTGAGTCCTGGAGCATAGTCTAAAGACCTGTAGAAAGTCTTGCATGGGGACATGCACCACACGCTGCCGAATGAAGATCCACTTGTTAGATAGCAGTCAAAAGTCTGACTCCTTCTAGTCTTTCAGATTTCCTCTGCCCTGTCTGAAGGTACCAGCTACAGCTTACTGAAAAACAACATTATTTGGTGGCACAATCTTCTTTTTTTAGCATTTTGTTCATACAATTCTGTATTCAAATTCCATTCACTGCCAGGAAGCTCTCTGGACCCACTGCTGGCAGCTGTGGTGAAATCAGTGTGAACATTTATAGATCTGAACAACTGTCAATGTTCACCAGGGTTTGCAACAACGATACAGCCCCAGTCCCAAAAGAGCCAAGACTTACAGACTTTTGTGTGCCCTTCTGCAGAAAGTCTAGCAGCTCTGAGGGTTCATGCCCTACTGACATTTGCAGGGCTTCCACGATCCTTGGAGCAGTGCTGGACAAGAAGGTCTAGATGGAGAAAACTGTAGAGCTCTAAGGCTTCAGGTCTTGCACATCTGCACAACTAATGTGCAACATCTGTTGTCTCATAGAGAGTGTTTGTTTCTTTAAGAAAATCCCTAATTTCTTAGGATCTTGACATAGGATTATGTTTGCCTGGGAAATCACATCTCTTGGATGGGATGTTTGGCTCAGTATCCACATGGCAAATAGAGTCACTATTGTGAGGGTCTCTGCAACAGTGTCTTCTGCTGGATTGGGTGAAAATCCCTGAACGGCCATAATGCTCAGTTCCTGTACTCCAGCTGGGTCAGGGTCCTACATGACCTGCTATAGATTATCTTAAACTACGAGCAAAACATCACCTAACTACCTTTACTATGTGCAGAAGGCTGTTCTACATGACCTTTTCTGCATCTGCAGGAACAATTTCTACTGAGCACTTAGATGTAGCTCATCAATGTATAAGTTTGTCAGTCCTGCAGCAGGTACTGCCTGGGGGAGTCCCCAGCATGATCAGATTCTCCATCCTAGATGCCTACACATTGACACACCAAATAGTGTCTATAAAATGATCTAAACACAGCAGTAGCTTCCTGGGATAATCTCTGAGACTGCCCTAAATTCCCATGTGGCCTACCAACTAATTCCTCCTGCAGGAATTAGGGAAAGACTTTGTTGGAGGGTGTCTGGGAGTTTGGGCAATCACCTTGCTCAGATCAGTCCCTTGTGGCACCTCTGCAGAGACTAGCTGGGAGCTCTGGGACCACCCAGGGAACTAATGCTGAAATGCACAGGGAGTGCACCCAGGCACAGCCCTGATACCAGCTGCACCGTACCTGTAACTACAGGACAAACTTGAATGTCTATAACTTAAATTCCATAGCTCTTGCCACACAAGGCTTCTGGCTCCATTGCAGGAGGCCTGGAAATCCTGCCATGATAAACTATTTCAGAGTCCCAAATGAAGCCTCAGGATGAGAGCCAAAGACCCTGGAAGCAAGACACCACCTCTGCGCTCTCTTTTAGATCAGTTTTAGTGGCAAACTCAAGACAAAATTTTCTGTTTACATCATTTTGCTGCGGGGGAGTTCCTTGGGGATTGTTTTTAAGACAACCCATTCAGTGTGTTCAAAGGATGAGTTAGGGAAGGGAGGAAGACTATAAACGCATCTGTTAATCTCACCTTCCTTCAGTGGGATGAGCCCTGCCAAGTTGTGCCTAGCAGGCCTATTTCCAGGTGCTTATCTGCCCTTGCAGCAATACTATGAGGCAAGATAGCACAAGGACCTTCCTAGGAGGGCTCGAGTGTTGCCTGTCACAGACAGTAGACTTTTGTAGATGTTCTGAGTTCAGGTTTCAAGCTTGTCTCAAGGCTGCAAATGTAATCTGTGTCCTGGTCACTGTACCACTTCTGGATTCTGTTTGAAACCTAGCTTTGGATGTGGTGAACTGCCATTGAGTTTGGGCTTAGCACATTGACATGTTTGGATAAAATGTGTCAGCTTTTGTGGAGACTCATTGATTGAGAAACACAGAGGATTCATGCTTCTCGTCTGATCCTTGGAATTATTCTCAGAAGCTTTCCCCAATAGAAAAGGTAAATTCAAGGTTCACACTCATTTTCTTGAAATCCTACTCTGGCTTCCTAGGAAGCTTTGAAGGGAACACCACTGTCCAACAAATTGGTGTAGCAGAAGAGAATATAAGATCGTAAGTAAAGCAAATTCCCTTTCTATGCTTCCCTAGCCCATAACACTCATTGTTTTATCCCATATATCTTTGCAGACAGCACGTTTCCCTGTATTGCCCATGATCACCTTGTCACTAAAATCACGCATGTAGGGAGATATGGACCGGATGAGTGGATGTCAAAGGGGGTGGGAAATTAGATTGTTAGTGATCCATGACCTGAAGTAACTGGTAGCCAGTTACTAGTGGTATATCTCAGGGATTGATATTGGGGCCAGTATTGTTTAATGTCTTTATTAATGGGATGATGGGATAAAGTACACTCTCAGTGAGTTTGTGGGTAAGCAGTCGATACCCTGGAGGGCAAAGGAGAAGCTTTGCAGAAAAGACTTGGGGGTCTAGTTGAACAGTGTGTCCTTGCAGCAATGAGCAGTTGTATTACCAAAAATGTAGTTCTCAAGAGGGAAGTAATTCTTCCCCCTTTGTTTAGTACTGCATTTGCAGCAGTGTGACCGGTTTTGGGCTCCCCAGCGTTAAGACATTAACAAATCCAAGCAAGTTCCATGGATGGTCACTGAGATGGTCGGGGGATGGAGCGCATGTTGTAGGAGGAGAGGCTGAGACACCTGAGCTTCTTCAGCCTGGAGAAGGCTTAGGGGGATCTTAATGCTGTTTACAGCTACCTAATAAGAGGATGTAGATAAGACAGAGCCAGGCTCTTCTCAGGGTTCTCAGAAAAGCAACGAACACAATTTGAAACATAGGAAATTGATATAAGGATACAAGAATTCCTTGATATAAAGGGGAAAAAAATCCCACAAGGGTGGTCAAATATTAAAACAGGGGCCCAGAAAGGTTATGGATCTCCATCCTTGTAGATACAGCAATATCAAGTGGACACAGCCTTGAGTAACCTGTGCTAGCACTAACCCTGCTCTGAGAAGGAGATTGGACTAGAGGCCTCCAGAGGTTCCAAGTTAGCCAAAGGGAAGATAGGGTCAGGAAAGATCTGTGCTTTCCTAGCCACATCCGTGAGCTTGTTCTTCACAGACAGCAGGTCAGCAGACCACACTCCACTGCACATACCAGTTGTGCCTTCCCTATTTTTAGCAAATGCTGAAAATGAGTAAGTGATAGATACAACCATGTTGACTGTCCATCAACACTGTTTAGTAACCTGGATCTAATCCACCTCCCGCTGAAGCCCATTGTAAGATTCCCATCCGTATAATGGGATTTGATGCAGGTCCCATGAAAACAGGAGGATTAAAAGAAGCTGCAGCATTAGAGGCAGAAGTCATAGTAGCTCAGCACAGAATTGTCCCCTGCTCTCTCCCAGTTCACCATTACATACACATCCTCACACACATGCAACCTCCTTTGTGGTATCTGCAGTTCTGTACTGTAAATCTTACAGCACTAGAATTAATTAAAAAGGAGATGTTTGTTTACTGTCAATAAGAGAATGATACTCTGTTTGTTACAGATAAAACTGCTTTAAATCTGCAAGAACACCATGGGAAAGCAGGAAGGTTGAGGCTATAAAAAAATTGAAGTGATCAAAGCATATTGGCTTCAGCAACTTATGTTGTTTCATGATACTCATAATTCAGGACGCAGTGTAGCTAGTCAAGTGTGATTAACTTCTTCTGGGATCTGACATCTTATTCTCTTTTGTAACAAGAACCGGAGTACACAATGTTCACAGGAGAAAACTGATCAATGGAAGCGTGCCATTACCTGAAAGAATATGTTCTTTTGATTCTCCTCTGCTGCTGAACAAGTGTCTTTTGTTCCTTAAGTAGAAGAGCAATATAAAGGGGTTTGCACAGAATAATATAAAGAAGAAATAGGCCTTATATAACATTCTCGGCAGGAAAACGACAGTTTGGGGAGGGGTTTTGTTAATGCCCAGATCCCTGCTAGAAGCTCAGTGGGGAGGAAGTGAAGAGCAGCGAATTCAAACAATCAGACATTTGTTAGGTGCTACAGGACCTACGAGCATACGAGAGGCTGCACTTTCATTCAGACAGCACAGTAAAATAAACAGTGTGACAGTGAAAGATGAATGGGAAGTTAATTCTATTCACATTTACAATATTTCAATGGCAATATTTTCTGAACAATGGTCCCTATTGATGCTACAAGTGCTTGCACATTGTGCCTACTTCTTGCTGAACAGACATGAGACTATTTGAGCAGCTGTATTCCCTAATTGAACAAGGGAAGTTTCCAAAAATGATGAAAGGCTGCATCTCATCTGTGTTGAAACCGTTTGGAACCTAACTCATTTTGGTGCCTGATTTCCACCCCCCCCCCCCCCTTTTTTTTTAATTCCTAATTGGGATCTCTGGGAAGATTTGCTGTCTCAAGTGGCAGACCAACTACAGGCTAAATCTTAATAGCTTCAAGTCTAATACTTCAGAATTTTATCACAGGCTAGTGCTTATCAGAATAACAAAAATAAACAGTAGTTTTGTCTACATTAGAAGGAGTTTGCTGTTATGAGCAGGCCATTTAGATATACATCTCCTTTGCCTTTATAAACTGTGTCTCCACTAAGAGGATTTACATGTCTACATGGTTCAACTCGACTGGCAAACTTCCCCTGGTGCACATGAGGTACATTTCTCGTTCTAAGGAAGCAGTTGTCCATGATAAAGTACTTGGGAATTAAGAGGGGGAGAAAAAGGAAAAAAAAATATCCAATTTCCAGTGAAATAACTTATTGCTCCTGTCATTAAAGGACTTTCTATACACAGATGTTTTGTTTAAGGGTATGAATTCTTCATACTCTCAAACAACACAGCTCTGCCAGCAAAAACTTTAACTGTAGACAAGACAAACCTCTGTCCTGGACTCTGAGACAAGTTTAACACCATCTGTCTGGCTTAAAGGCCAATTTTTACACCATTTGGCTACAAAACCAAATTTACATTAATGCTGCAGATCCTGCACGTTTTCTTGCTAGCTGTCTGTACACCAAGCTGCTTGATTTTCTCAACATCCTGTGCTAAAAACTGGTCTCCTCCCTGGCTGCAGGGACGGCAGGCTGCCGTAAGCAGGCCCAGGTGCCAGCTGACATCTGGAGAAAGTCTAGGTCATTTCTACTTTGGGATCTAAAAGTCACCGATCAGAGCTCCAACCTCTCCCCTCATCCGTTCCTTTCCATGCAGCCCAGCCCTCCTTGATTTTGAAACCCTTGCCTCTAATTTCTCGGGTCCCCAGGGGCTTACACAAGCTCCCTGGAATTCAGTCCCATGGCAGGAGAGCTGAGCTGGCAGTTTAACCCTTGAGGGACACAGCAGGGAAGGGCAGGAAAGCTTAGAAAGGATTTTCTTAACTTGGAAACATTCCTCTTGAATTATGTCAAAGCAATAGAAATCCTTCCACCATCCCTTCCACTTGATCACTACTGCACTATAGCAATAACAGAATGAGGGTAAGGCTCCAGGAGGCAAGTCATGTTGCTGCAGATGAAAACCTGAAAATTAAGAGGAATAACTGTCATTTTCAACCTTCATTGTGACTTTGTCATCAACTTTAATCAGTAATACATTTTATACTCCTTTGGATTTTCAACACAATGAACGGCAGATTCTCACAACAACCGTAGGGATTAGTTACAGTGATATTATTATCTCTGAACTTGATGGAAAGAAATGATCTTGTAGAGAGCAGACACCTCTACAAACTAAAAAGATATTGCTTTGATTCAGAGAGATCTGGACTGCGGATTGGTAATTTAAATTCCATGCTTCAATTTCTCCATTTTATTGAAACAGGAACACCGATATTCATCTGCTGTGGAAGGGCATTCTGATGAGGATGACCAGGGTAGTGTAGGGCTTTACCAGAGGGAAGTGCAAGCACAAAATGAAATTAAAATTTAAGAGATGAAGAAAAATGGCAGGTGCAGAAAGGCTGAGTGGCTTCGCTGAGGTCTGTGCAGCAAACCATCTGCGGAGGCAGGATCAGAAAGTAAGAGCTGCCAGCTGCCGCTCCTATGGCAAGCAATTTCTGGATGAAACCACGGGCTTCGCAGAGCCTCCAGAGAATAAAAGTACAGATTTTCTTCTCTGAGTTTGTTATTTTCTGGTTATTATTACAGATCGTGCCCTACCTAGGAGCACAACCCTGGGCTGTGTGACTGGTGACATTTTGCAGTGGTGGATGCCAATGGTTAGCAAAATGCCTTTTAGTGAAGTGAAAGGAATATCGCTGCTTGACCTTTTGGTTGAGACATCTGTCCCAGACTACTGCTTATGTTAGTCAAAAGACAGTCACATGCTTCTTTTCCCCTTTTTCATACTTTTATAGTCTAGAAAATCCTGCAACCTCTGAGCGATTAAAAACATTGCATTAAATACTTTGAAGGTGTTATTTCTTGCATTATTAAACCAAAACCAGGAAAGGCTTTAACTTTCACAAGGAGTTGAAGCGAGGGGAAAGACAAACTGAAAGACAGGACAGATCAGGTTATTAGTGGCCTCCCACAAGCAGACCTCCCAAGGGATTACAGAGGCGCTGGGCTGGAGTCAGGTGCTGTGCCGCCACAAACTCCACTTGCAACCCTAGCACTTGGGCTTGGTTTTGCAGCTGGTGCTCTGGGTTCAGTGTTAAGTCTGGTCAAGGCCAGCCACGTCCACTGATCCTGAATGCAGCGGCTTCTGCTTCTGCTGCTAGCAATAGATGAAACCTTTTGGTGAAAGTTCTCTTTTCTTTCCTTTTTTTCCCCCTTTCCTTTGTTTTGGCTCCCATTTCAGATCAGCATCCACCCTTTGGTTCAGCCATGCATCCTTTTCTCTCTCTAAAAATATAAAGGCATTGGGCATATATATCTTCTATAATCATGGAATCACAGAGCAGTAGGGGTTGGAAGGGACCTCTGGAGATCATCTAGTCCAACCCCCCTGCTAAAGCAGGATCACCTAGAGCAGGTTGCACAGGATCACGTCCAGGCGGGTTTTGAATATCTCCAGAGAAGGAGACTCCACAACCTCTCTGGGCAGCCTGTCCCAGTGCTCGGTCACTCTCAGAGTAAAGAAGTTTTTACGCATGTTCAGACAGAACTTCCTGTGTTCCAGTTTGTGCCCATTGCCCCTTGTCCTGTCGCTGGGCACCACTGGAAAGAGTCTGGCCCCTTCCTCTTGACACCTGCCCTTTAGATATTTGTAAGTGTTGATCAGATCCCCTCTCAGCCTTCTCTTCTCCAGGCTAAACAGCCCCAGCTCTCTCAGCCTTTCCTCATACGAGAGATGCTCCAGTCTCCTCATCATCTTTGCAGCCCTCCGCTGGGCTCTCTCCAGTAGTTCCCTGTCTGTCTTGAACTGGGGAGCCCAGAGCTGGACACAGAACTCCAGGTGTGGCCTCACCAGGGGGTTGAAAGATATTGGGTCATCTGGAGTTTTGTTCATAGTTTTGTACTGCAGTTTGTGCTGTGACAACCTCAAACTGCTCCAGTGTCTGCATTTGGGATATTCCCATTTTTTGCTCAGAAATCCAAGTCAGCACTGAGATGAACCCATGCGTGTAAAAGGCAGGTATGTAAGTGCCATCCTGATTTCACATCCAGGTTGTCTGTGGAGGGATACAAATTTAATCACTGGCATTTTGGCCATTTCTAAGTAGGCTTTTGGAAGCTCATCTTAGGCCAGGGTTAATTGGGAGGTTCCAGGTGGCTGCTGTCCCTCAGGCTGTGCACTTTTCATGGCTGTTTCTGAAAAGAGACTTTGTGTGTGGACACGTGTGTGAGAAAGACTGCAGCCTGAGCTCACACGCAGGACTTGTTTAATCATGGCACTGACTCACCTAGGTGACAAAAGCAAATTTGATTGAATAGAAATAGTAAAACTTTGCCAACATTAAGTTTTCCAACTGGGAAAGGAATCAATATCAGGTATCTCAGGTGACGAAGGGCAGCGCTTGAATACCAGAACTAAATGTTCAGTCTGCAAGCAGCTCATAGGCTTGAATGTGCTCAAACAAATTTTCTTAGACAAGCTATTTAAATAGCCTTTGGTAGACAACAAATATAAACACTGATAGCTCTTGGCAGAAAAGAAATGTGTCTGAACTTCCCTGCTTATTTTTTTACTGTGAGATGTTCACTGGGAGATATTCATTTGTTTTTTTAATGAAAAATATATGCCCTGTGTGGTCACTTCAAATGTTCATCAGACCAGAGATCATTCAAATGATCTTTTAATGCTTTTAGATGATGTTCTGAAGATATAATACAACAGCTAAGGAAGCTCATGTGTTCTGTGAAATATGGGAAAGAAATTCATTTTTCTCCCAAAGGCCTACATACGACTGATACTGATTTTTCAAAGGTTTGCTCTGAACTTGTTTGAACTGGTTTTTTTTTCAGACTGAAGAGTAGAAAGACAGTAATAGGAATGAAGTGACACTAATAATGCAACGTCAGTTCTTTTCTTCTTTCTCCTTCACCTCAGTATGCAAAATCTGATAGTTGCTGAAATATATTCAGTCCTGAAGGACAAAATGGGGAGCTGGGAAAAAACTAGGATGCCAAGTGGCTGAATAGGAATATTGACAGTGGTTGTGAATTTTCTGAACTGTTTCACATCTCAGAGTTTTCACTTCCAAAGTGAAGACGAATTATTCACTGTTCCACAGGTATTTAAATAGATCACTTCATTGATGAATGGATATGCAATTAAGCTCATGCTAAAGCACTCATTAGCCATAACACCTATAGCTCTTTAATTACAGGGATGGAAGACAGCAATCAACTATATGAGTTAATCATTGAAAACTGCCTGTCATTAATTCCTCACTGTTTGGGAGCCAAAGCTTGCAGGGTGAGCCTTTGCTCAGCCAAAACCCTTAGTGAGGACAATGTGGACTGTGCAAGACAGGGTCAAGTGGAAGTGAATGGGTGTTTTGCCTGAGTTAAGAAATAAATGCATTTTGTGGTTCAAACTTTTCATTTCCTCTCAACACTGTACAAAATCCCATCAGTCAGACCTTGCTGCTGCGGCGAGATTTTGCAGCGTGGCCATTTAAATTATCTGAATGAGCACTAGATTACAAGCCTACAGTGTGCAGAAATTTCCACGGGCAATGTCTCCCTTCTGTCACACAGCCAGCAGCTTGCCTTCCTGCTTTTTGCCCCTCCTTGGTGAAGATCCCCTCTGCACAGGAGACCCCAGCTTTGGAAGAGGGGTTTGCCTTTCAGCTGCCCCGTTCTGTTCTGAGGCTGGGGAAGTCGTCTGCTTCCAGCGAAGATGTTGCTGCTGCTGCTTAACTGCTCCTGGCTCTTGCGAAGAGAATGGCCACTTGCTGCCCAGATGCTCAATTAATAAATATGTATGAATTTAGTACAAATTCAAGGTTTTGCTTCTGAAATGGCTAAGCGTAGCATCAGTCAGTATTGAAAAGGCTTTTCTTTACCACATGCTCCTCACACTTTCTTTTTTCCCCATGCAGTCCTGCTTTGTCAAAATGTGAGCTGGTTTTGTGTCATGGGCAAATGTTCATGAAGAACAGGACTGGCAATTTAAATAGTTTTTTGCATTTATCTAAACTAGTTTTTGAATCTTAAACTGCCAGGAATAAAAAAAGCTTATGCAAACAAAGAAAAACAAAAACCAGGGTAAAACTAGTAGATTAGAACAGCAATTATTACCCTACAGTTCTAAAAAAACCCCACCCACCCACCCCCATTATAAAAACCCTTTAAGCTTGGATGTTTTTTCATTAGCATTACTCACCAATGCTTTATTCATTGCTGACATTATTTGAATTTGTATTCTGTAATGCAAGCAGATTTTGTGTAGTGTTGTTTTTTTCTTGGTGCCGTCTCAGCAGAACTGAACACTTCTAAGAGCAAACCTGGGGATAAACGATATCCCAACATACAGTCACAGCCTTCTAAGAGGAAGGGAAGAGCTTTCTTTGAAAAAGAATGGAAGCCCAAAGAAGCAAGTTCCTGAGGTGAAAAGCAAAGTGGTGTTGTACATGAGAGAGCTCAGAATTGTAAGTTGATGACTGAACTGGCTGTGGCCCGGCAAAAGAGTCCAGCACGTGTTGGGCTGTCAACACTGGAGGAGCTCTGACGCCACTTGGGTTGGTCCTCTGCTGCAGGCTGAGCTGAGCTTGGATGCGTGTTGTGGTGGAGTGGACAAAGGCAGGAAACTGGACCTGTCAACTGAGTCACTGCATCACTTGCAGTTTTTACATTTTAGGACTTTGTTGTCATGCCTCCTTTCACATAAAATCAGCCCCACCACTGTCCTGTCCAGCCTGTTGGGCTGGAGCTGGAATATTCCATCCTAGGGAAACTGAGACCTTTTCTCCTTCTCTGATACCACATGGGCTTGTTATTTTGCGTGTTGGACTTGCTCAGGAGGTCAGCGTAATTCCAGCTGAGCTACCGCACATGACAAACCACATTTTTAGAAATGAAAATGATTGCCTGACTTGACATGGCTCTGGCTCAAAGCTGCAAGGGCTTCAATTAAAGCACAAGTGGACATTCAGCTTCAGCCTTATGCTTCCTTCATTGGGTCCCCACCAGTCATGTCTCATCTTCATCAGTGGGGCTGGCTGGTTATTATCTCCACACCATGAATTTGTTACAGCACCAGCAGCCAAAGTGGGGTTCCCTAAGGTGAGGGTGGTAAACCAAGACAGAAACCCAAGGAAGAAGGAGCTGAGGCAGGGCTGGAGCTGATGCAGAGCAAGGGACCTGGATGAGGGCTGGAGCAGCAGCATGGAGCTGAACTACAAGGAGGTCTGGAGAAGAGGACAGAAATGGAAGCCAAGCTAGAGCTGATGGCTGCTCTGGCTCAAAGAGAGGGATGAATCCTGAACAGGCACCTTGCTGTGATCAGGGCTGTGTGTAGCAAGTCTGCGACACAGCCTGGTTCCTGACCATGCCTGACTGTGGACCGGCCTTGGTGAGAACACTATTGTCACCAGCTGAGAGTGTGGAGAGTGGTGGAGAGAGCTGGTAGGGCTGCTTCCACAGTTCAGCCACCCTGAAAAGACTACCCAAATTAATAGTAGGTTTTTCATAACTTCAGCAGGACTGTAGTAAGACTAATATTTTCTAGCTCCTCAGAAGGCAAGGAAGCTGCTGAGAAAACATGATGTGGGGACACATGGTAGTGTTGCTGCCGGATAAGGATAGCGTGGTTATTCATTCCTTTCTCACTAACACAGGACAAGGCCACAGTTATCTATTTTAAGGCAATGGAAGATGCTGTTATTATCATATCAGCAGATCGTTTGGTTATTATTGTTTGCATTGCAGGAGTGCCCAGAGGCCCAAAGTCTGTTGAAACACCTATTTGCTATGCACAGGACATACTTTTGGGAGACCGTCCCTGCCTGGAAGAGCTTCTTCTGCACCCAGAAAGCTGATCATACTGCCCTGGAGTAAAGAGAAAATGCATGGTTTACCCAAAGTTGGAACTTGGGAAGGTCTTGATGGACCCGTGAATCGCTCAAAGGAAAAACTCGTTACACAAGCAAGGTGGAAACAGCAGATCTAAACAGCTGATGTTTTGGGTTTGAATCTCGGAAGAAAATGTGGTATATACTCAGAAAAATCTGTGTTAAATGGGGTGGTGGAAGTGTCAATTCCACTTGTTAAGAAAGCAGACTGATCATGGGAGGCTTAAGGATTTTTGAATACTTCTTTGCTAATGATCCCTTTAATTACTCACTGTAAGTCATCTGGAATGAAAATACCAGCATACTCATTTAAAGAAGAAAGGTTTTGTAATGCTGGGTAATATGTATGGATTTAGGGCTCTGTGGATTAAATCTGGCAATTTCAAGCATGCAAAGTTACTAATCCACACTTTGTCTACAAAAAGTGAAGAGAAGAAGTGAGGCAGGCTGATGCCCTGAGGACAGCTAGGGAATTCCGCACATGCCTGTCTTCTGCAACTCCCATCCAGGGAGCAAACATTAACATTGGTGTTGCAATAGTCACGGGCACGCCAAAGGGACACACTTGCAGCAAAGCATAGGTGGTTTCATCAGGTACTTCTCTATGTTTTCATCTCACGGTTATTTTTTGACATTTTTATTCTTCTAATTTCCTGGTGTTTTAAAGCATGTATTTGTCACATTTAATTCTGTTTTCCTGTAATAGCTTCATCCACAGAGACTTCTCTTGGAGAACCGCCCAGAGATTTTTCTGTTTCTTCTTATGCCTATATTTTCCCTGCATCTGCTTTTACATCATTTATATGGGTTACATCCATATAATTTTAGCTTTTGTGTCAGACTTATAATGCCATAGTCAGGCTGTCAAAATGGCTAAGTCCTGAGGATTTTATTCAGGCAGAATTTGCACTGAATTTCTGTGATTGCTTCAGTAAGTTGAATGTTGTAATATTTCTAGTAGGTAGGGCAAAATAGTACAGGTATAAGAATAGGGCATCAGTAAAAAAGCATTTTAGAGGCCAGTAAAGTGAATCACGTTCTGCAACTTTCACAAGGTGAATGATGAACTGGTAGAAATCAAGAAATCTTGATTTTGGGTTCAGTTTTAAACCCTTGACCACACTTTTTGTTCTATAATTATAATGTTTATTGTTAAATTTCATTTAATACTGAATCTAATGTATTCTGTAATTTTTTCCTGCTTGTCAGTGATAGATCCTAGAATCTTGTATCAAATATTTAATGGCTTTAAGTTTCCTGTTCATACTTCAGTTGCCTTTTAAAGATCACCGGTCTCCATCCATCTGTACTTTTTCTGTCTCTCTGTCCCCAGCCATCCATCCACCTGTGGCTTGGATAGCCCTAAATCCCACCTGGGACTCAGTGCTTGAAATTTGGTAAGTTTGTGTAGCATAACACAAGAAAGAGGCAGGAGGATTACCCTTGATTTACAGAACCCTTGTAACAACTGTTGCATATTTGAAGATCCTACCATTGAGTAGGAGTTGCTTGAGGTCAAGATCCTGCAGTGCCTACAGGTAACAAGTCACAGTTTCTGAAAACTGTGATTTTTTCTCTACCTTTCCCCTGTCTTTCTCCATCTTTCTGAATCTCTCTCTGGGTGGGAATTATTTGTTTAACTCAATTCAGAAAGTTGAGAAAGGATTATACTCATATCCCTACACCCCAAAAGTAATTAAGCAGAATAAAGGCAATTACAGATTTAATTTTTCTTGTTCAATCTCTGCCTATCTTCCTGTTTTCATGTGTGATTAACCTATCAAACATTACAATTTCTTTCTCAGCCTCCTCTACATCAACTTAACTGAAGTTATTAGTAGCAAAGTGTGAAGTTTGTCAGAGGATGAGTTACATCGGCCTCACTGCCAGACTGTTCATAGGACCTTTATTCAGAAGTCACACTTCATAAAATAAGTGAGGTGTCATGCTGGGATGTATCTGAAAACCGAGCCGTGGGTAGGTTTTATGGGTAACATGACTGTTGTGTGACATCCTGTTTATCTGGTGAGTCCTCTGACCACATAGGGGACACCATCTCCTCCAATGTCTGTCTTCTCTTAAAGGAGAGTGGCGACTGTCAGTGCTATATGCATGCAGCCTGAGATGTTGGAGAGCAACACCCGGTGGGGCTTTTTAGGAGAATTTTTAGGTTGGTGGACCAGGCTGTGAGCAGGCTCTGGTCTGCCCAAGACATGGAGAATCCTCCCCACGTGCAGACTTAGGAGGAGATATCAGCTGGGCCTTTGGGATTAGTGCTGTGGATCCCACCTCTGAATTTCTCCTCACATGTCATTCCTGTAGCCTCAGTTAGTTATTGAACTTGGTCCTAGCAGGTTCCTGAGAAGACGGATTATTTTTAAAAGCAGTTGCAAATTACAGGAGATTAGAAAAGCTTTACAAACTCTTCTGGGCAAGTGCATCACACAAATGGTGTTTGGACTGATGAAGAAATGAACACAGGCCCTCTGTGTTTGACTGGTTCCTTTTTAATGTCCCTACACAAGTAGGTGTTAGCAACAACATTAAAAGAGCCTGACTGGGTCACAGATTTGATGGAATAGCAAAATCTTTAAAATTTAATGTCAAATACAGCTCAGATTGGTACACCAGGTGATTCCACTCCATGTCAGTGGTATGAAATAGCTGGATTTCATCCTTAATGTATCTCAGCATTGGCTGCTGCTGAGGGATATGTCCTGTGAAATAAATTCTGGGAGGCACTAACCCTCTCAGAGAGAGGAGCTGAGGAAGGCTCCAAATTACAGATTTGCCCACCACTAACAACGTCTCTTTAAGCACATATCCTCCTGTAAGCAAATCTCCTGCTGCTGGGGTGTGCAGTTCTAGTAGCTCCTTGGATAAAGCAAAGCAAAGGAACAGAAAAGGAGAAAGAAGAATAACACAAAAAGGCAGAAGTGATACACCTTTCCCTGTCCTTTTTGGAAAGGAGTCGTGAGATGACAGACAAGATTTGAAAGGAAAAGATGACTGTTGCCAGCAGTGTCATTGCTCTTGGGACATAGGCGTGTGATCCCTTGCAGCTAGATACCACTCCCCTGCTGGGCAGGGAAGCTGCAGAAGTGCTGCAAAGAGCTCGTCTGTCTGGCACTGCAATTAGTTGTGTAATTTGTGGCTGTTTGCACAGGCACACTCTATCCACTGTTCTCTACACGTTCATTTGTTAATGAGGGTCATTGGGCAGGGTTATTTCCCATTACGTGTCATCTTTGCTGTCTCTCTGACTCATATTTCTTCTGCTGTGTCTGCATCCGCTGTATGACGCTACGACACCAAGGGCAGTTGCTTCCCTCAGTACAAGAGGAATCCACTCCAGCCGGCAGCCAGGCTGAGCTATCAGTCTGAAGGGCTTCAAATGGATCGTAATCAAGGCTTCAAAGTCCAGGGGCCTCATTTCTCAGACAGTTAAGACTATGCTGACACTCATTTAGACGATCATTTCAGAGGGACACCTCTGATCATTTGAGAGAACAAGATTGTTACGTCCATTTTACACCAGTATATAATGTCCTCCATCAGTAGGTGATATCAGAAGGATACAATTAAATGTATGCCATTCATATCCATATATGAAATGGAGACTTTGGTGCTTAAAATTATGACCCATTTAAATACTTTGGTGATTTGAGGTTTAGGCTTTTGGGGTATATTATTTGGCAGGGTGTGAGGCAAAATGGGGGCCAGGGTACTGTAAGTAAGGATGGACTCTGTCAGGGGCTTGGGTTTAAATGCTGCTCCATGTTAACATACACAAAACCCTGATGCTGTGCTGCTTAAAGTTTTGTGCTTATGATTCCTGCCACATCCATGGGTGATAAGTTATAAAAAAAAGTATCCTATCAGTTTATATTTAGGTGCTTCCATAAGGATCTGCTAGGCTACGTTTCTCTGTGGTAAATAACTTAGTTTGGCCATGGCAGTCCCTGTGAGACACGTCCCTCATGTTTTGCCATACTTTCTTGGTTCTTACAGGAAAGGAAAGAGATCAAATGTCCTCCATATAGAACAGGACATAAAGAAAAGTAATTTGAATATTGGCCTCAGTTTTCCTGGAAAGGAACAGAAAAGAGTAACAAGTTCTTTTTTAGCTGTAAGTGGTTTGTTGCCCTTGCTAATACTTTCAGTCAAGGAATCTTAAGGCGCTTTGTAACCAGGAACAGAAAGTGCCACCAGTGGATACGGAACTTATTTGCACCCAGGCAAACTGAAGCAGAGCTGGGATGGGGGAAGAGGAACAGCACCAAGTTTTCTGACTCCTTCCTCGTTAGCATTTTTGTTGTGAAAACTGAATATATTCTCCATTTAAGGCACATTTGAGGATAAAGAATTCCATAGTTGTAAAGGGTCATCTAGGTGAAAAATGAAAGGACATTTAAAAACGCAGATTGATATTAAGTAATATTAAAAAAAAAAAATCCATAGAGATTCTTTCTCATTTTGAAGATTTGATATCTTTGGGCACATTACTAGAATGTTCACAAAAGCAAGTTCGAAATTAGTGGGCACAGGCTCCTTGAAAACATCTTCTACTCCTGAAGTTTAGGAGGAAAAAACGTCCTGCAGTATCCCTGCTGAGTGTAAGCGTTGCCTGCTGCACAGCTGAGAAGAGATCGGTGCTGACAGCACAGAAGCAACAGCACACGAGTACCTGCTCCAGATGCTCTTCCTTCATCATTCAACCCCTCCAGTCTGACGTACAGTGTCATACTCATTGGAGTGGTCCTGAAACAGAGCGAACAACTGACATAACCAGCTGGATAAGCACAGTAAAGACACCGGTGCACTCAAAGTTAAATTTGCGATGTTTAAGTTGAATGTTAGTCTTAGACCCGTGTTTCAAATAGATTGAGCTGCTCTTCCTCCTGTGGAAGTTGGTTGTGGAGCAGCTCTTGATGGGCTGAGTAGATTTATGGCAAGGAACCTCCTTGAGGTGCTTAGGGAAGGTCAGGTCTCATGGTTTGGGTATGCTGGGCTAGTTTTTCATCACTGTAAATCAATGGGCTGGCACTGTCCACTGTGGTTATAGAGAAGGAGGACTGGGCCCTGATTTGATTCCCTTTGCTGTCAGAGCCTTTCCTGGCTGCCTCAGCAAATGCCTACGATCCAGCCAACAAGTGGGGCTTTACAGCGAAAGGGTGCTGCTTCCCTGTCTCTGAGATCACCGAGATCCAAATGGCTGATTGCCCCTAGCGGATCATTTGTCCCTGCAAGAGGTTTAATTTATTGGAATTAATTTCATACAGCTGCTGGAATACATCAAAGTTCAGTGAGAGCAAGTTGAGGAAACTCAGCCCCCGCGGTGCCTGTCAGGAGGGAACCTGCCATCTGTCTCCCTGACGAGCTGCATTAAGTTTTTTTTTCCTGAGAAATCTGTGCATTTTGTTTCGGTCTCAGACACTGTCCCTCAAAGATGGTCTCTTTAAGCAGCTGATGTCCGATGACAGTGGGCCCTGGGGTAATCACTGCCCGTAAAAATACAGTAAAGCTGCAGCTCGGATTTAAATCTCACCTCTGTAGTAAGGTGGGAGGAAACCTGCTGATGGCAGATAGCAGGTGGGATTATGTGGCTGCTTTAAAGGCTTCATGCACACTCTGCTGGGCCAAATCATTTCTGGGGTCTCCACTGAACCTTATGCAGTCATCTTCTCCAGGGCAAAGTGGTATATAACAGTGCCTGATGGGAGAAACACATCCTCCACCTGAGGTGTTCTGTGAGATACAAGGCAACAGAGAATCTCACTTCCAGTGGTACCTTTACCCTGTTCTGTCAGCATTTGAGTATTTGTGGATGATTTTATCTTTTTTGATCTAACCACAAATTAAAGTTGTGCTAGTTCAGCTCAAATCAGTGCAAACATATGTAATTGCAGAGGTGGGAGCCCTGTGCCTGTACTGAGCTCCCAGGTACATGGTGCCTTAGCTCAGGAAGGCTCAAAGAAGGCTCAAGACTCTTCCCACATTGCTCAGATGGTGAGATTTGGAAACATGTGGTGGTCCTGCCTCCAAGCTGTGCTCCACTGACAGCGTGACATTGCTAAGCCACTGCAGGATAAAGTGTCTTTGCTTCACCTCTGCTGAAGGCTTTGCTCAGAACCAGCAGCTTCAAGGGTAGGAAACACGAGTTGTTCAGCACTTTACCGTAGAAGCAGAAGCGACTGCTTGGCCATGCCACAATGAAATAGAAATATATATATATTTCTGGTTTTAAATCTGCAGAGCTGTTTGTATGGATTGGGCTTTAACTGGTACTACGTTATGGATGGAAAATCCTATAGGCTTTAGACATTTTGGGAGGAGAGGGAAAGAATTGTCACTCATGCATTTGTGTGGAGCTTAGCACATGAAGTCTTGACATAATGGGGACATCTAGATATCACTGCAATACAAATGATAAGTAATAGAAATGCAATGTCCTACTAAGATTAATAGTAATGAGGTAGAAGGAAAATGACTGCTTCAATGATCTGATAATAGTATTTCATGGCATACATACAGGCATTATAATTCAACAAATAGGTAGTCAGTTGTAAAACAGAGTCATCAGGAATCAAAGTGCTCAATGTAGGATGCTTTTACAGATGTCTCTGATAACTACAATGTGCACTGTGCTCCAACCAGCAGGAGCAAGAGGTCCAGCACATCCTTAGACTGCGATAGCACTTCTCTACATTTCTCCGCTTTCCTTGTTGAGAGGTAAGTCCCTGTTTGTGTGCTTGAGGGCACTGAGATAAGAAAGAAGTTAGGAGCATATGTTTTTAGGTTTTCCCTTCAAACTGGCATCCAGACCATAGGAGCATAGGAAGGGGAGGGACCTTGTGTGCTTCTGGGTCCAGTCCTCTCCAGCTGCAGGCTATCATTTTAGGTAATCCCCTTCTAAATGCATCAAGTTCTGCCTTGGGATTTTTATGTCTGTCATCCCTTTTTGGGGTTGTTTTGGTTTCCCACTTCCTTAATTAGCAGAATCCTTCATCTAATTTCCAGCCTAAATTAATTCATGGACAGATAGTTCATAACCATTTGCTCTTCTGCCAACATATTATTTTCATTAAATAGCTCTTTCCCTCCACTGGTGATTAACCTCCTGATGCATGCATACAGAGCAATCATGTAACCTCTGTCTCTATTTGGCCAAGCTTTACTAGGTCCCCTCGTACTGTTAACTTTCAGTTATGTGAAATAGCTGAAGGTCCTATGGGGAAGACGTCACTCAGATCTCTGAGAGCCATGGGGACACCTGATGAGCTGGGACATGGGAAGGAATATACAGCTCACAAACTCATCTACTGAGCTTGCATGGGGACGCAAAAATGTGCCCCAACCTTGGGATACGGGTTTGGAGATGAAAATCCATATTTCTCCGATGTCAGTGACTGCAAAGAAACTTCTATCCACTGGAGGAACAAGCACTTTGCAAAGCTCTCCTAGAGAGGGTAGATTTCCAGTAGGATCATAGAATCATGGAATGGTTTGGGTTGGAGAGGACCTCAGAGATCATCTAGTTCCAACCCCCCTGCCATGAGCAGGGACACTCTCTGCTAGTCCAGATTGCCCAAAGCCCCATCCAGCCTAGCCTTGAACGCTTCCAGGGAGGAGGCATCCACAACTTTTCTGGGCAACCTGTTCCAGTGCCTCATTACCCTCACAAGGAAGAATTTCTTCCTTGTATTTAATCTAAATATATTCTCTTTTAGTTTAAAGTCATTACTCCTTGTCCTATCACTACTTGCCCTTGTAAGTAGGATGTGCCCTTCCTGGAAATTTTGTTTACCTCCTATCTGCAGGTTTGTATTTGTCACTGTGGAGCCTGTCTGAAGGAAGATATTCTTGCACGGCATCCTGCCTCCCTGGGT
Organism: Aramus guarauna; assembly: GCA_013400195.1. Taxonomy (NCBI): domain Eukaryota; kingdom Metazoa; phylum Chordata; class Aves; order Gruiformes; family Aramidae; genus Aramus; species Aramus guarauna. The sequence goes on along the minus strand of VXBL01006968.1, from coordinate 66,851 downwards.
CTGCATTCAATACGCCAAGACTTATTAAATTGGTATTTCTTGGATGGTGGCTTTTCCTGGATTGTGTGGTTGGCTGGTATGCACAGATAAGGTAATCGCTGCTGCCATTGCAAGGAAAAACAAAACTGCTGCAGAGCAGGAAGCCTGGAAATCTACTTTCTATTCTTGGTCATTTTTGTTAGTGTAGCAGCTGATTCACTTTCTGCTGGCTGCCTTTGGGAGACAGCTCAGTGCTGGAACTGCTCACTCCAAATCCCTTGGAGTTACTGGACTGCCCATCTGATGGGCCCAAATGCTGTAGCCAAACTAAACTCTGGCAAAAAAAAGAACAAAAATAATACTCAGCTGAGCAGCTTTTGCACAAGTAAATCCATCCACCTTTCTTTTTACAAAATCCTTTCCCTACCCATAATCCTTTATTTTTCAGAAATTAAACTGGTTGCTTGCTTGCTGAGGACAGTGCTTTGCAGAGGAAGGTCAGCTGAGCGGAGAAGGTGGTGCCACAAACTGAATTTTGCACTGGGAAGTGTGCAGAACATGTGCCACTGTCCTGAAACACAGGCACAAAATTTTCCTGGTGCCACAGGGTCTTCAGGTTCCCAGTTGCACAGATGGGAAAGCAACGAGCATTGCAGGACAATGAAGCAATAAGAAGGTGCCTCTATTCTGAAGTTTTCTCTGTCCTTAAGGCAGCAGCTTCAAACAAATCAGCATATTTTGGTTACGTTGTTTGTCCCTGTTGCTCTGCTGAGTCACAGCAACCCTTTGGTTTCCTTCCCAAAGGCTCCCATATACAAAGTCCTGCTGTGCCTCACCCACAAGCCATGACTTTTTCTGGCTGAGCTGAGTTGTTGCTTTCCTACAGTAAATGTTTTATACAGTCATCTGTGAAAAGAAATGTTGAAAACTCTGTGAACCCTGCAAATTTCCATTTGTAGCTGGCTCCATCTTTGAACGTTTTCTTTTCTGCCTTACCATTGCACATGAAGCATCTGAGAAAATAGTGGGAGCGCTGAAGAGTTGTTCAGCAGCCTTGATACCAGTATCCAGTGCTTCTGTCTGTGGAGGAGGAAGCAGATGGTTTGCATGTGGTGTTTACAGGTTTCCTTTGGGAATGCATCCACTGCACACTGCGGAGGATGTGTTTTGGGATGCTCTGTAAAGAAGCAAGGCATGGTGATGAGCATACCGAGGCGTCATTCAGTCAAAATACAGGCCATATCCTCGTGTGAGCAGGTGTTGCTACATCAGGCAAAATTCTGCTTTGAAGTACTTTGCTTGGATGCCAGTAGGATTGCACCCAGGACCAGTTCAGTCTTCAGCACAGGAAGCCCTGCCAAGAGGGACACTGGCAGGCGTGCCACAATGAATGTGGGAAGGAGCAGCCGTGCCACCACCACCCCTACGCAACAGCAGCAAAGGAGGCCAGGTTTGCTGGGAGCCCGGCGGGCAGTGGGGGTCAGCTCCTGATGGAGGGGCTGGATCCAGGAAGAGCTGGCTGGGGAACAGGGAAGGATGAACTCATCCCAGTGGGCACCCGAAACATCCCCAGCTCTGCAATACCCAGAAGATCTACCATCTCCACAGCCTCCCTTTCCCTTCACAGTCTGGGAAGCAGCTCTGCTGTCACTAATAAAATAAATTTGGGGGCTCTCTTGAGGATAAGGATATGTTTATCCTTATGGTTGGGAAAAATCAACTCTTACTACACGGAAAGTCTTTAGACAGCTCTCATTGTCCCAGCACAGCCAGGAGTAGGATTTTTCATGGGATCTTCTTTGAGACAGGGTAGGACCCCTGGGAGAGAAGGCAAAATGACATATCCTTGCAATGGACGTGACATGGCTTTTCTGTTCTTTCACTTTTGTGAGCCAAAGCATCCAAATACCAACATTCACATGGCCAGATTGTCCGAAGAGCAGCAGAACTAACAGCAAATAATTTTCTAAGGGTTTGTATTTGAGGCTGAACTTCGGTGCGAATTGCTCAGTTTCTGAAAGGAGCTGAGGTCACAGTATTGTCCGTCTCTTGATGGGGGTACTAATGAGGTCTCTCCCCTCTCTGTGATTACTTAGTGCTTCTACAGAACTTGCCAGAAGCTTAATAATGTGGAGACCTTTATCCCTCTATTAAATTTGGCTGCTGTGAGCCAAAAGATTCAAAAAATATTTGGGAGGAGCTGACTGTTCAACAAACACAAATTAATGACATAATTCAGCTGGAAATTGGGCTAAAAAAGCACTGAGGAATGATGAGGAGTTTAGCCAACTCACTAATGATGTTCATGATCACAGTTGGTCCCAGGTGGGAGAACACAGGTGGGATCTTTTACATGCAAATTGTCTCTACAAGGCACAAAAGTCTTGAAAACCCTGTCCCTAAGTGCAAAAATGGTGCTTTCTGTTCAATCACTGTTCCTGCCTCTGCTGCAGAACAAGCTTCTTTCCCTCCCTGCGCCAGTTTGCCTTTCCCAGCATGTGCCTGTTTTTTCCGCTCAGATCAGGAGCTCTCCGGGCGGGAGCTGTCTGTTGCTGTGTGCTCGTACAACACCTCTGATTATGAGAACTCCGTCTTGGTTCAAGCTGTTAAGCGTTCCTATAACCCCAGTAATATATACTAATAAATAATGAAAGCAGGAGCAGAGAAACTATCAAGAAAGCTGAAGCTTGTTTAGCTGGATAAATGGCATTTGACTGCACTTCTAAGCATGTTTTGAAAGCGAACTAAAATTCTCATTACTTGTCAAGATCTGCGTCATGCCCATCACTAACACCTGCAGCAGTGCAGAGGTCTCTTCCAGAGCCTGCATAGCTACCTCAGCCACTCTAACGAAGATATCATCTACTCCGATAGATAGCCTTAGGTCCGATCTCTGATCATGACAGATAAGCAAAGGAAAAAGTGATCTAAAATAAGTTATTTTAAAAATATATTTATTCCTGCTGGGGTTTACTAGTCTCTGCATGCCATGTAGGATCAGAGAAATTAGCCTGACTTCTCCTTGCTTGTGAAGATGACTTCCCCAATATTCCTTCACATTTTTTGGGCTAGTTTAGCTCCATTACCCCAGGTTACAAATGGTCCCACCACTCCTTTGTGGAAAATACTTTTCCATGCAGCCATCTGCCTGTGTCTTTTTCATGTGCGTGTGTTTGCTATTGTAAGTTTTCCCTTTTTTTTCCGAGCACGAGCTCTGTAGGCTCCCGCCGTTAACAGAAGTTCTGTAACGCAAGAGGGGTAAGGACTGCATGCCTGTGTGTATGGTGGGAGGAATATACGGCGTGGCACAAAGCCAGGTTCCTTGGACTGAAGCACGTAAGTGCTATCGGAAGGGCAGGGAGTGTTTGTGCTACACTGAACCTCTCGTCCCTGATGGCAGCAACAGGAGCTCAAACCGCTTCGCCTCGCAGCTGGTCCGTGGCACAAACTGCCCCCTGACGTGGGCTCTCTCTGGCAAAAGGGGTTAAACTGTAAGTGCTGCACAGAATCATTGCTAACAGTGTTTGGAAAAAACCTCTCTCATCTCAGGAGGGGCCCACCCTCCAAGGCTGGGGAAGGCTGGGTCAGCAGCTCTCTCCAACGGGGACCGGCTCTGGGGCTTGAGTAATTACGGCAGAAACTGGGCAGCTTTGAGATGTCATTTTATCTCTCTACAGATTGTCTGTGCCTGGTAACACCTGATGTCCGGTGTTTTTGCATGGGTACTGGAAATAACTGTATGGACTATTTAATAAACAACCTTTAAATATACCATATAATAAAGTAAAATGTCTTTATTGTTTCCTTAGTAGCTTTAAACATTTTCATGCAGCTATAAAATGGCCTATTTTTAAATAGCTGCAACTTTGTAAATCTTTTTCTCATGCAAAGATTCAATTTTATTATACATATTTTAGTGGGGTTTTTTACTTCCATTTAATATCCCATTGGTCTATTTTAAAACATTTCCTAAGCCTGAACACAAAGGCTAGTACTTCACAATGCTCCTTAGCTATTTCCAGTGAATGAACATCTTGCCAAGCCAGCAACAGCTTCATGGGTGACGCTCGGTGTCATCAGATCCTTGCTGAAGCCTGGCAGAGGCTGCCTGTAACCTGCGTGTGTCTGGTGGACACTCAGCTACCCCATCCTGGCATCTCCTGCCAAACCTTCTGGGGAGATGAGCTCCACCCTCACCTCCTCATTCTGTAGCATTTTGAGCAGAAGGAACAGCTGAAGATGTGGCAGGTCAATTTGGGGAGAATGAGCGTTAGGGCTGGTGATGAAGTATTGGTTTGTTGTCGTTTAACGTTCTTCCCGTGAGAGTGACTCTGCATGAGCTGTCCCCAACATGCCGGCTTGTCAGCATGACCCCATGACACTTCATGTGAAGTGGAGATATTAATATGTATCATTTGCATCTGGATATCCAAATACAGATTAGTTCTTCTCCATAGTTTAAAACCTGTGTCCTCATGATGGACTGTGTGGTTTAACGCCACACTGCCTTAGTAATGGGATAGTAAATTTTACTCTATACACACATAGTACGTTTTCTATGCATACAACTATATAGCTACATGCCAGTTTATTTTAGGAGGGAGATGGTCCCAGAAGACATATACACACAGTTTACTGCAGAGTTTTAAAGTTTGCCGGTTGATTTCAAAACTCCCTTTGCGGCATCCATCTAAACAGCATGAACCCTTGGGATGAGGACACTCCTCTCAGCCCCACCAGTTGTTCTCAGCACTGGGCACCTCCATCTCTGGGTACGTCACACAGAAAGAGGGACATGATGTGCAGGCGTGAGTCTTTGTTTTCATGGGAAATGCTGCATTTTCTATTTCTTGGTTCTGCTTCTCCGAATGCTGTTTGCCAATGAGTACAGTGGGCAATGTGACACTCACTGGTATTTCTCAGCCATGCCAGGAGACTGGATAAATATTTGCACAAGTGCTTTTGGGATCTGTGGTTCAAGTGTCCTCTCTATGGGCTGAAACCTTCAGTGGCTCTGTGAGGACAAGGTATGGATCAGGTGGGGCTCCAGGAGTCCACAGAGGCCCATAGGGACCTTCCTGAACTCCAAGCTCCATGACAAAACAGCTGCGTTGTCTCTTTGTCTTCTCTTTCCCAGCTGCTATTAGGGCTGTTGATTTCACATCTTTTTGTATATATATATTTCTTTAAAATGTTTGTCACACAGGCTTGTCTTCAGAAGTGAATTTCTCTTGGTACGACATATTCCAGAGTGTTGTCTGATAATCAGTACAAGAACGTAATTGCCTCATTTCTGCTTCAGGTGGGGCAATTAAGAAAATTTGGTGTTGAGAGCAGACATTGTTTTGACAGAGAAGAGTTGCTAAGACTGTGCAAGTCTGGAGGAAAAAAAAAAAAAGAGACAGCATTGCTAAATTATGTAACTTCTGAAGATGAAAAAGAAGTCTTTTGTTTGCCTAGTTGTTGCTCTAGTCTTAAAGTCAATAGAGCTGAAGCACCATAATGAAAAAGATCATATTGAACATACCTTGTCTCATTCAATTCTCTTACCTTGTCTTTCCAACCTGCACTGAATAAAACTGTTCTTCGCTTCTGGACAGATTATCAAATTTAAAGTGTATTAGCAGGCACCAGCTGTGTGCTGTAATTATTTGGCTGAATCTTCTGACATTAGAAGAGAAAATCTGAGTTAATGGCTCAGATGCTCTCCTGCCTGGTTCCCTAATATCCCCCACCTTGCACCTGGTGCATCTGCACAGAGCAGAGATAAAGCAGCAGGAGGGTGGAAGGGGACTGTCGGGGACATACAGCACAGAGGGACAGATGACTACTCATGCTGCAAGAGCTTTGTAGCAAAATATTAACCATTCTCTGTTAATAGACCCAACTGAGGAAGGAAGAACTCAGTTGTATTTCTTTCCAGATGGCTGTAATGTTGTCGCAGTAGTCAGGCAGGGCTGGATTCAGCTATCTAAAGAGAGATGTCTAAAGTCTTTGGAGATGCCCAGAAGGAGTGATGAATTTGTGTCTCGGGTGGCTTTCAAGGAGGTGTCTCCAATGCAGCTCCAACCCCAGGACTGGAGCAGGCAGGCAAGGGAGCAAGCTTGGCTGGCGTCAGCATGGTTTTGTGGGTTTATTAGTTACCTTCTTTGCCTCCTTTTAGTTACATGGGAAACGGCAAATATGTTTCACATGTAAATCAGTAATTCTTAGTGGGGGAGGCTAATTCAGAGTAGGAGAGGATCAATAGATAAAGCAGTGGGTGCTGAGGCTTTTAATCTGCATTTTGTGTAGTTTTGGGCTTTTGCTTGGGACTAGACTTGGTCTTATCATCTGGTCTGATTGTCCCCAGGTGCAGGAATTAACGCTGTCTGCAGAGCCAGTCACAGCTCACACCTCCACAAGGGGCTGCAGTGTTCTGGTGTGCACGTCATTTAATTTCTCCTGAAAGCAGTCTAGTTCATGTGCACTGAAACTACTCTGCAAACTGAGCCAGCATGCAGTAAATTGGGTGATTGGAAAATTTGCTTTCCAACTGCATGACAGCCATGAACCAAAACCCTAAAGTGAGAGGCATGGGATATCTGGAGGAAATTCCTTATCCATCTCCGGTAATTTTTCACCAAAAGATAATTTAGATAATTAACCAAATTTTAACCAAAGTTACATGATAATTTAGATGATCTGTTTATCTCCCTGTAAATATAAGGACAGATGTTCATTGCTGAAGAAGACCGCATGGACACCTCTGGACGGTTCACGTTTTAAGGTGCACAGATGCCAAGTGGGCTCTGCAAGCACGCATGGGCAAAGCCAGCCTGGCAGAATCAAGCAATTATTTTATAATAGCATATTCTGAATTCTGTTTAGTTGCCAATCTGTCCCCATCCTTTGGTGGCACATGTTTTTCATCTTAAAGCTTTTTTCTCTAGCCATGGGAGATGGAAACTTACCTTAGAAATGCAAGTTGAAGCTTTGGGGAAGATTTTTGTTCTACCAGTGGGCCCTTCGGGCAGGAAACTACAGAATAGGGTGAGACTGGAGATAGAATTGCAAAAGTTGGCAGCCTTTGCATGTATATATTACAGAAATACCAGAGCGGTGTTTACTAGTATTGAAAAAGCCAAAAGGTTTTGACATAGCAGCTCTTGACCTTCAAACGTAAGCCTTTAGGAGCAGGGTACAGCATGTACACAGGCAGTGCTATTTTAATAATAATTTCCTTTTTTGTGCTGGTGTCCACCTTTGCCTCACTTGTCTTGGTGAGCAGGGCTTTCAGTAGTAATAATTAGAAATGCAATAGCTCCTCTGGTGCTCTGAACAGTAAGAAAATATTCAAAACCATATAGAGTACTATGTGGATCAAGTTATTGCATGTGAAATCTTGTGCAAGTGCTACTTGCAGTCAGTTATTCCTGGCAAAAATATTTCAACAGTTAAAAACGTAAACAGTGGGCAAAATGGAAATATGATATGAAATTTATTTGTTCTGCTATAGCATTTGGAGAAGGGCCAGTATGTTAAATTGGAAATGCTGGTATAATTTACCATGATACATCCATTTTGACTACATGTTGTAAATACCCAGTGGTTGATTAAAAGAATGGAATACTTGGCAGATCACCTGGAGCTTTCTGTCGCAAAAGAAAGGGAATCTGGAAATTCCAAGGTAAATTGCATATGAAGAAAGTCAAAGCAGATTTTATAAATGGCTCATTGGTGTCAAAGTGAGAAGTATCCAATAAAAAATACACAGTATGAGCTACTTCTTGTTCCACATGCTCTGCATCGTTACCGATGATTGTGCAAAGAGAATGCAAAATATCCTTGTCCAGAAAATACAGAATTCTTGTTATAAGCTTTTTACATCAAACACACGTAGGAATACATTTCTGAATAGGTTACGAGACAGGTTAATCAGAACCCTTCTTGCGCTGAGATTAGAATCAGAGCTGCTAGTCCATAATCACATTCATTAATTCATAGGGAGTCTCGCATTTTGTCCCAGACTTTACAGATTCAGTATGTATCCACCCTTGCTTTGTCTGGGAAAAAACCAGCACAGATCCTCTCAGTCAGAAAGCATCTTCGCTGGCAGTATTAACTATATGCCAGAATAGCACTGTAGGTAAACTTTGGTCAGCCTAATTTAAAAATGTCAGTTAGGTATTAGGAAAGAAAGTGATTCCTAGATGGGGACTTACTTCATTAAGACTATCTTACACACATGGAATTAAAGTTGGTTTGTTTTTTTTTTCTGCACAGTTATCAAGAGCCACAGTCATAACGAAAATCAGGAAAGGTTCATAGGAAAATATCTTGTAAAGCAAGGATGCACTTAAAGGCTTTCCATTTTTCTTCAATCTGGCAGTGTAATAAATTGGGAGAGAAAATGCTGCCTAATGTCTGGTGCAAGGTGCTGAGTGGTAGGATGTCTATATTTACTCCTGGCTCTGACACTGACTCCTGTGCTCTTGGGTGAGTCATTGTTTCACCTGTGAATTAGATGGCAATAATAAAAATCACTTTTATCTATATCCAAAAGATGCAGTGATTTCACAAGCTTTAATTTGGTTTTTAAAACATGTTTTGAAATACACTGATAAAATATTGCAATGAGATATTGTGTGTTTCCAAAAAAAGCCCAACAAGAGTCATAGTTTAAAAACTGTACTTTAATCCACAAAGTGATTCGGCTCTTGTGAAAAATCAGCATTTCAGCTACAAATCACTGGTCTGTTTCTAAGAGACTTTAAAATATAACTTACTTTAGAATAGTATGTAAATTTTATGGTGTTTTGAAATTACTTGGAGGTACTAGAGGAATGAAGGTGACACCAAGTTTTTTTTTTAAAGGGTCTAAGGTAATCTGTGGAGGTTACAGAGCACTAAATCTAATCTCTACTCACAAACTGGTGGAGGTATAACATGAATGACTGGAATTACTAGACGTACATAACTGTTAGAAACTGAGGAAGAGCCCAACTGAACTTTTATAAAGGAAAATTGTATTGCATACATTTAATAGATTTCTTTGAAGAACTCACCATGCATGAGATAGTGGTACTGTTGAACTGGTTTTCCAAAAAGCTTTTGGCCAAGTCTTTTACTAAAGACCTGTAGAGAAACTAAATTATCTTGGGGCAAGATGAACCATAATTTCATGGATTATTGATATCTGGTTAAAATCTAGTGGGAATTACTGGTCACTTTTACGATGCTGAGGATTACCTGTGGTCACCCTCAAGGAAATGTGCTGAGACTCTGTCGTTCACAACTCTTACATGATCAACAATAAAAGGAGCGAAGGTGCAAGGCAGAAAAGCTTAAGAAAAATAGGAAATGGTTTAGGATAGTCAAAAAAGACTTCGAAGGCATGAAATCCTTCTGATTTCATGATACAGAGTGTTTTGGCAGTAAAACTGCAGATGAAATTTAATGTCAGTAAATGCAAAAAGTTACACGTAGGTGGGGAAAAAAAGAAACAACTGTAGCTAAAATGCACAGTGATGAGCTCTGTCTTACCTGTCTTGGAATCACGGTATGCAAAAATGTTGCCTTAAGCTTAACAATGATCAAAAAAGCAGATTAAGTTTAGAAATGAATAGCAAAGGAACAGAGAGCAAAAAAGAGTATATCATCATGTCACTGCCTAACTCCAGGGTATGCCCACTTCTTGGTGAGTGCATGCAATACGTACTACATCAGAAAAAAGGAAAAAATCATAGCTGGATTGGAAATGGAAGACATAAAGGTGGAGAAGGAAGATTAGAAGTTGTCACAGAATCCCCAAGGTTGGAAGGCACCTCTGAAGATCTAGTCCAATCCCTGCTCAAAGCAGGAGCAACCAGAGCAGGTTGCTTAGGAACATGTCCAGTTGAATTTTGAATATCTCCAAAATGGAGATGTTTAAATGTTCCCTAACATGATCCTTATCTACCAAGGATAAGTCTTCCTTGCTGCAGACTTTCCTGCTGGTCTCAGGGGCCTGCAGTTCCTGAAGGCCGGGCTTGCCAATGAAGACTGAGGCAAAGAAGGCATTGAGTACCTTGACCTTTTCTGTGCCCTTTGTCACTGGGTCCCTGGCTCCATTCAGCAGTGGGCCCATTTTCTCCCAGTCTTCCTTTTGCTCCTTTGCTACCTATGTACCTGTCTTGCTGCCCGTCACATCCCTCATCAGATTCAAATCCAGGCAGGCTTTGGCTTTCCTAATCCCATTGCTACACGTTGAGAGTGTCTCAATACTCTTCCTGAGTTACCTAGTCCTGCTTTCACCTCTTGTAGACTTAGTTTTTTGTTTGAGCTTTGCCAGGACCTACTTATTTGTCCATATAGGCCTCCTATCCCCCTTTGCTTGACTTCGTGCACATCCATATTGATCAATACTGAACTTGGAGGAGGTGATGCTTGAAAATCAACCAGCTCTCCTGAACCCCTCTAATCCCCAGGATACCCTGGGAATTCTTCCTAGTGAGTCCTTGAACAGACCAAAGTCTGCTCTCCTGAAGTCCAGGTCACGGTCCTGCTATTTGACTTGTTCCCTTCTCTTGAGATCCTGAAGTCCCCCATGTCATGGTCACTGCAGCCAAGTTTGGGCCCTGACCTTCATCTCCCCTACCACTTCTTCCTCGTTTGTATCTCTGAGGTCCAGGGAGTGCCTCATTACCATCAGTGCACTCTGGAAACCTACTGGATTGCTTGTGTTGCCCTTCCAGCAGATATTGTGTTGGTTCAAATCCCCCATGAGGACCAGGACCAGGACCTGCAATGTAAGGCCTCTTCCTGTTGTTTGAAGAAGGCCTCATCTTCTTTTTGCTGATCAGGCAGTCTGCAGCAGACACCCACTGCAATGTCACCCACATTGGTCTGCTGTCTAATCCTGATCCTGACTCAGTTGGCACATCCTCCATGTTCCAAAAAACTAAATAGATTACTGCAATTCAGCTTGGAAGAAATGACTAAGGGAAAGGGAGGAATATAACATATTTTTATAATTTGGGTGGTGCAAAGAAGATGAATGGAAAAAGAAGCTTCACTGTTTGCTCTTTCTCACAGGACAAGAACTAGAAGGCAATCTGCACCTTGAAAACATCAAGAGGAGTATACTTTCATCCAATGCGTGATCAAATTACGAGCTCCTTTGCAACATGCATTTCTATAGGTCAGACATGTGTAAGCTGAAGTTGGGAAAAGACAAACTTAAGGAGGATTAAACACTGTTACTAAACACTAGTCCTTAGTTACTAAAAATAATGATTTGGATACCACCCTTCTGAATGCTAGAAGCTGTAACGCAGAGCAGGCAATAATCACTTTATATTTGTCCTGGTTTCTAACATCTTTCTGCTGCTGGTCAACGCTGGCTGCTGCACTAGGTGGATCTGTTGCCTGAGTACAGGGGGTCTCTCCCTAGTACATATTAATACCTGTGTGCTGGACAAACCTCATTCTAATGCAGTTCATCTATTGCTGTCTTTGGATTGCATAGTCTTTGCAGACAAGGTAGCAACTTGGTTACAAGAGGTAAGATAATTGAAAAGCAGTGTTTATACTGTGTCTCTTCATTTGAGGAGACTGTGGGATAGAATACACACATGCAAATGTTCTGACTGCCACCTCAGGGGTTCAATTTTTGGACATTTCAATCCATTAGCTCTAACTGGGAGTCAGTGGCTGAAACCAAGTAGCAGTTTCTAGGACTTGGCTAGAAAACATTCAGACACAAAGACAGAAAGGGCCTAAATTAAATTTAAAAAATCATCATCAACAACAAAAAGACTATAGTACTGTTATGGCAGGTTTTTTCAGAAGGTATTAGTTTGTAATGCCATTCTGGAGACAGCCAGGGAGGGACTACCTTGAAGCTCTCCATTGCACAATAGTTTCCATATGATGTATATGACTCTGGAATGGGAAGGACTCATAAATCTTTAGCAAATTGAATCCTTCACAGGATTCATAGGATGCTTGAGAGAAGCATGGAATGAGACTAGCTTATAAACCTGACCTAAATAACCAATAGCGAATCTTAAAGCAGACAGAAAGTGTCTAGAGGTAATAAAATAGACAGAAGCACTTGCAAACTTATTTTAAATACCAATTGATTCCACTTCTTCTAATAGCTTTCTGAATCCATCAGCACAGACTAGGGAAATCTCTCTTCATAACACATTTATTCCAGGAAGCTTCTGAACCTTAGTCAAAGTGGTAGGAGTGGAAGATAAAACTCACAAAATAGCAGAAGAAAATTCCAAATTAAAATTGTAGCCCCCAAAAATGACCCATTACATTTTCTGTTCAGTATTGGTAAGTGCCATATAATTCATACCGAGTCCTTTCTATAAAAAGCTAATAAAGGAGAGCTGGAAGTGGCTGTGGAAGACAGCCTGCCTATGTGGGAATGACCCCACACCCAAATACCAGAGGATACTGAGAATGGCACAACTTACTTCGCCATCCCTCTGACATTTTCACTGAACAAGCTGCTACTTCTGTTGTTATTTTAATGTGGCTCCTCTGTTTTTTAACAGAAAGAGTGTCCTGAGCAGAATACAACCATGTACAGTCAGTAGGCACAGACATGTCCAACTGTGAGTGACATGTGATGATAGCAGTGCTGTAATGATTAGGTGGACTTGGTAGAGATGTCCATCATAGTTGTGGAGCTTTTATATCATCCAGCTCCATTTGCTTGTTATGAACCTACACTTCATTTGATGCCTCACTAGCTTTATACTGCCTCAGCATGACGTCTGTCATGCAAAGCAGAAAGGATTTTGTGCAGATATTGAGGAAAGACACTAACTAAAGGTGGTATGAGGATGAAGGGACCTCTGACTCTAAAGGTCCTTTCTGCTGCCAAGCAGATTCTGCAAAGCAGCACTTTACTTGAGAGAAAATGTATCGCACTCATAAGTGCACTGGATCGTATGTCACGAGTCTTTTCCCACACTTTAGAAGGATGGATTCTTTGAAAGATCCACCCTTTCTAAAGGAAGTCTCAAATAAACCAGACCAATAGCCCCCAGCAGCAGCTGTGTCTCCTGAGGGGGCCCCAGGTAACACTCAGAGGTATCCCCGCACTGGAGACAACAGCTGGGAGAGGTGAAAGCCCGGGTTGCCGGTCCCTCTGCCACCCCAGGGACAGGCAGGCACGGCCAGGGACCCTCAGCCTGCCCGACGCAGGGCTCTGCTCGGGTGGGATGAGTGGTCAAGGGCACTGATTTATGTCTCTCTCCTCATGGCTGGGGGAATCTCTCATCTAAATTAGACAGTTGTATTTTAAATGGCCAAATCCCACTGTAGCCATCGGGACAATTCACTTCAGTGCATAAGCATATATTTTACTGTTATTTCAGTGGGACATTACCAAGTGTTTAGAGTCAAATGCTGTCTAAAATTCTTTGCTGGCTAGAGGTAGTTGAGGCATAACTTCCTAAATTTGGACTACAATGTAAAGAGGGAACTGCAGCTTTTTTTTTTTTTTTTTTTTTTTTTCAATTTGCCTTTAACAAACACTTGTGAGTTTAGCTGATATAAAAGAAGCTACATAGAAACAGGGACCTGAGTCTGAAGCAAATGGTGTATTAAAGTAATACCACTGCAAGCTGTTGTTCGCTCACTTCTTTCCAGATTTGGTCTCCACAATAACATTGCAATCATTGATAAACAAAACAATAATGTTTTTTAGAAACAAAAGAAATAATTGATATGCAGCAATGCAGCAGGAAAGGGTGGCAAATGCACTGTACCACTAGCCTGGCAACAGTATTATTTCTGCAAGCTTTGAACAAGGTAATAATTGTGACCATTTTCAACCATGCCTAAGCTGTTTTGAGTTACCTAAACATTTGTCCTTGCACCTTGAAGTGAACCCCTGTAAAAAATGTTTGGAATTAGTCAATATATGAAACACATGATGTAAAAACCTCTAGGTGACCACACTGGTTGTGCAGCTTTGTACAAACATTTATTTTTCCCGGGATTGATGTGTATTGAGCGTAGCTGGCTGTTCCGCTCGCTTGCTTGTTTTACTCTTCAAGAGTCTATTGTTCATTTGTTCTGCAAACACTGTAAGGATCTGTTCTGATCTGTAATCCTAAGAGCTGCTGCAAGTCTCCTTTTATATCTTTCTCATAACTGTTAGGACAACAAGAGGAATTTTATACCGTGATTGAGGTTGTGCCATCCCCTTGGTTTGCTGAAAGGGTGTTACTGAGGTTCAAGAGGGCACAGGGAGCTAGTGGTGCACCTGAGGCTGGTGTTTTATGTGAGGTGATTGCATATTCCAATTTTGTTAACTATCCTTAAAAATATTTTTAATGGTTGATTGAAGTTAAGGGAGAAAAAGGAAGAATGTAGTTAAGAATTTTAGATATAAAGTATGAAATGTGGTTTTGACATTAGGTTTCCCTCCAGCACCGATAAAAGTAATTGTAGGAGAATGTCTTGGTTGGTATTAAAAGTAGTAGAAATAGTGCACTTGGGGAGGAAAAAAGAAGTTAATTTGCATGGTCTGGAACTTTATTTTTGAAGTTAGATCCTGCTTCGTTTTAGATAAAGCAAAACCAGCACACATGAACAAGAAGAAATGGCAGGGAGAAAACATGTCTTGTGCTGGTTTTCACTTACAGCTCACCGTGGCAAGACATGGACCCAGCTCTTGGTTTGAACAAACACTTGGGGAAATGGAAAGCTTTTACCAGCATTGCACTGCTTAAGACATTGCTCCTATCTGGCCTCTCTAGGATCTGCAGTAGGAGACAAATTTTGTGTCTGTATATTGCAAGAAGCTGGGACTGAGTTTTCCTAGGAGATGAATGTCCTTTGGGTGCTCTTCTCTACAAACTTGGGCAGGACTCCTCAGTGTACCCAGTGAAGCACTCCCTGATGGAGCCCAAGAGAAGGTGAGGGAGGGATCATCCAGGGTTACACTGTGCTTCTTCCAGACATTTTTCATTTAGTGACCACATGTCAGCACTACCAGCCGAGGACACATGCCCGTGAGCTTGGCTGCCATCATCTGACTCACATCTCTAACATTTCTGCTTGTTATCTCACCAGTGGATAGCATTACTGCAAAATGCCTTGTTGAAATCAATCCTGCTTATGCCAGGCATATTATCTCCAGCTTGTGGTTACTTTTGTTTGCAACTCTACATCACAAGCTGAGACCAGTCCCTCCCACATCACAGCACTTAGAAGATGTGTCCTGTGTACTCACACCTTTAAAATCTAACTTGGGGTCCCTGAAAACAATTTATTTCTCTTTAATAAAGGCTTATTTTCCTGCTATGGCTCAAATCCTACTCATCTGGCTCAGAAGGAGTCACAGGGATGACTTACACATTCATAGCAGGCAGGACTGTTTTCTTGCCGAGTATGTGACAACATGTACGCCACGGTGGCCTCTTACAGGAAATGTGGGACTACAGTTATTCACAAGCCCTGCTTCAAGTATCAGAGTGCTTAGTCTGGAGAGTGAAGCTGTAGGGCCCTCTTGTGGGAAGAAAACAGCAGTCCTGCTGCTTGTGAAATGTATATACGGGGGTGAAAACCGGCAGTGAACATGTGCAAAACATCTGTGAACATCTGTCAAAGCATCGCACTGTGATGCGGGTTGTGTGCCCGGGCATCTTCCATTAGTGCTCAAATCTGATTCTTATCTGCAAGCTTGGAAAAGAGAAAGGGTTGTATTTCTAAACCTCAGTCCTGCATATGGCTGCTGACCTCTCCACCTCTACCCCTGACCTTCCAGAGTGTATTTTTCTCTATCCTAGTCATGGCTGTTAACCCCTAAACCCAACATCTGTGCTCCGTTCAGTTAGGCCCAGTAATGGTGGCACCTCATTCATATGTGGATTAGTTGAGTCTATGCCATGGTTGTGCCATGGCCTGGGGACCTGCCAAATCCCCTTCTCTCCTCCAGTTGCTGACCACAGTTCCTCACGCCACAGCCCAGTTGTGCTCCCACTGAGGAGGAGTGTGGCTCTACAGCCTCACCTCCTTGCAGTGTGCTCTCTCCTCTCCGTCTCTTGCCTCCTGGCCCACAAAGACCCTGGCATGGCTTCCTGGAGGCTTCAAACTCCTTTTGCATCTTTGCACCTGCTTCAAGGAACTGGAGGCTTCATCTTGTCCTGGGGTGTTATCCGTGTCTTCGAGCTGGCTGTATCTGTGAGCTGGCTGCAAGTCATCAAGAATGCCAGAGCTGGGGACTCCAGGCAGGCAGAATTAGGGCAGGCACCTGCTTTATGTCAGATCAGTGGACGTGAGATATCAGTTTTTAGCTCCTGAGTATGCCTAAAAAGTTAGTGAGAGGAGCTGTGTCTGGTTTCACTCCGGGCGGGCAATGGCAGGACTTGGATGTTGGATCTTTTGTGCTCAACCACACTGAGGTGGCTGATGGAGTGGTGACAGGCAAGGCATGGCAGCAATTCAGAAATCTTTGACCCAAGCCTTGCATAGCTCCCCAGCACAAAACTTTTCACGCTGAGCATCCCAAGCGTATTTGAGTACCTAACTCTCTCTTAGTCACGTCCATAAGCTCTGGATCTTTTCCTATAGATCAAGACCCATTTCTGACATCAAACACTCTTCTTTGAGGGAGGATGATGTCTGTTTGCTACTCAGTACTCTGGTAGCTGTACGGTGCAAGAACAAAGCAAACCAACAACTAACCCCTATGAAGCTCAAGTTAGCAGAAAGATCATTGTCATTATTCTATCATTTTTATTACTATATTGATAGGTGTTTGCATAATTTCACCTTCTGTTCTGACCTCAGTCCATATCTGCCTCTGCTGTGACAGCCTCATGTCCCCAGGCATCCCATCTATTTAGCTGCAGCAAATAAACCCCTAAATTACAACCCAATCACATTCTTTCTTTAATATGTACAGTTAAAACTTTCTACTACAGTTATCTCACATATTGAACTTAATATCTAAGTCAATCAAGGAAATTCTTGTGAATATTTACATTATTGTAAATTCTAAGAAAAATACCAGAAGTGAGATACTGTGAGTATACTTGGAAAGTATATACTTATATACTTAAAACCTGATTTCAGAATAATTGATACAATATAAACTTTTCTCTTTATAGGACTGTTTTCTGGAGTTTCATTTTCAATTTTTTCTGATGCAAAAATGACTAATTTACATTAATTTTTCATGAAGTAATAGTCAAACTCATTTATGAGTGTGGACCAGTGTTTTCGCTACATCTTCTATTGGTTTATTAAAAATCTTATTAATGGGTTCTAAAATCTACCTGATGCTGACATGGACAGTTTGCTAATTTTTCTGGTTAAGGGATTCCCCTGATAATCACTCCTTGCCACTGTTTTGGGAGGATGTAAAAGTTAAAGAGATGTCTCTTGAAAGTGTTGATAAAAATTGGCAAGCCATTGATGAATTGAAGAGGAATGCTTCAAAGGAGGAGGTTATTTATCTTTTCTTATCTGTTTTTTTAGTATGGCTGCACAAGGCTTTTAGGAGCAGAACTTGTGTTTTGGCAGGATGCCTTACCCTTGTCATGGAAGCCATTGAAAGCAGAAACAGTGAACACGAGGTTTTATAGTTCAGAGTAGGTAATGCTGGGTAGAAGTATACTGAGGGTTTTGAAGGAAATGTTGCTGGTTTTGGAACAAAAACTATTGATGAGCTGTTGAAGCCTATTGAACCCAAAGCACTGAACTGTACTGTGTGTGCTGCTGACATGGACTCTGAACCTCACAAACTGGAACAAGAGGGCAAAAGATAGAGCAAACCCTTCATCACCCCCAGCAACAAAGAAATACAGGTCACAAGATCTGGAGCTAGCACAGGACCTCAGTAAACACCTAACAATAGGACACCAAAACCTGTTGCACACCTAGCTGCATCTCCACATTGTCTTGTTCATGGGATTACTACAAACTAAATTAAAAAATGGATCTTTAGTTTCTTATGTGTTTTGCTAAACCTGAGAACTTGGATTCTAGGAAAAACAGCATGACTCAGGAGACTAGTGTTATTTGAATTAGCTGCAAATCTTAGGAAGAAGATTCAGACAGGCTATTGTTCTGCCCTCGGGGCAATCATTTATAATACTGTAAACTCCCAAATCTTCATAGCTTTGCTAGAGCTTTAAATGTATTTTGTGCAGTGTGTAAGGTATTAGAAGAAGAAACTCAATTCAGCTTAATGCACTTCTCTCCCTCCAGGACAATGCATGTTTCAAAAATGAAATTCCGTTTGATTTCCATAGTGTGCTTTGACTAAAATGCTATGTGAAATCTACACCCAGTGCAGGAATTGTACTTACAGAGCTGATATAACATTTTGCTATTTCTTTCTGCAATAGTGCTTCGCTGGGCCTGCCTTATATCTAACAGGCGGTGGCACAGCTCTATGAGTCCTTTTGGTCTTATTCCACCTTACACCTTGCTGGCAAAGTCCCCAGTTTTCCAGGCTGCAGGGAATCATTCCCTTTCTGTGCCCTTTTCAGCCATCCCAAGTGTTTAGAGCTACTTTCCAAATCCGTGGTCGTAACGGAGATCCAAGTTACGGAGCTATTCCACAAGTATATATTTAGATCCAGTTCAGTAAAGGTCTAAAAATGTGTCTAAATCAAAGTATGGCAAGGCAGCACCATCCAGAGACACCTTAGATGTCTTGGAACAAGCTAATGCCGTGCTGGAAGCAGTACAGCCATGGTGGCACAATGGTCTCCTGGGGATGTTTTAGCTCTGTTGGGGCCATGCATGTTAGCCTTGGTACAGTGTTTTTGGAAATTTGGCACCCTCCCTGAGCACTCCCACTAATTTGTTCAGAGCTGGGCTAGGTAGTGCTATATAGCATAGTAGGTATGATTGCTGTGGTTGTATTCCCCTTCCTATGCCCTAAAGCTAAACACTGTATTATTGGTTTGAGTTGGGATATTACTGTCTGATTTACAGCACTGCTATTCAAAACATGCACCTATTTTAGTGGGAAATGTGGTGCTGAAAACAGTGCCTATTGGGCATAATCCTGCACCATTGAAGTCATTTGGGGTTTCACCATTGATTTCCATTGGGGAAAAATGAGGGTTCCCAGCAGCTGTCACTGCAATATTACTGTAAGATAGTGGTAGGTAGCTGCAGGCAATGTGATTTGGAAGAACAAATTTGAGCAGACAGGGGTTAGATCAATATATGAAGGATGATTATCTTGGTCAGCACAGTATTTTCCATAGCCTAATCCAATCTAAACAATCTCTAAATATATCACAGACTGTGAAATTTAAATCCCTGTCCTGTCAGCCTGTTCATGTGAAGACGGATGACATGCCTGATGAAGTCAAAGGGCCTGATCCTGGTACTGCTGAAGTAACAAATAAATCTCCCATTAACTTTAGAGAAGCCCTGATAGAGTCACTTTGTCAAATTGCTCATTTAAACAGAGGCAGAAGATCCTTTCCAGGTGAAATGTGTTCACAGCAGTTGCACGTGCACAGACCTTCTCCCCAAAGGAAAGCATCATCTTTGTAAGCTTTTGGAAACTAAAAAAAAAAAAGACAAAAAGAAATGGAGATGATGTTCAGAATGGGAGGCTGCTATTTTAGGCAGCCCTTGACCTGGACAGACCACACAGGGACTGAGTGAAAGCCACTTAGTATAATAATTTTGTTTGGGGGGGCCAGATGGTCCCAGCTGTGTGCAGATGTGCTCATGTGTTCCACTGCAATCCCTTGCCTACAGCCAGGTATATGCTTGGAGGAGGGAGGCACTGCTGGACAGCAAAATCTTCATCTGGGATAACATGAAGTTAAAGAAATGAGAAAATTTGGCTTTCAGATTGAGAAGAAATTTGCCTGGGATTCATCTGGGGTTTTTGCAGAAAGGGTGGCCAACAGGACTGACAGCTTGGACAGCCAGGCAGCCCCCAAAATGCAGCAGCAGCCCAAGGAGGGTGCAGATTGAGGGCAGGTTTTGGGATGGTGTCCCTGGGTTGCCTGTAGCAATCCACCCAGGCAACCTAATGGGCCAATTAAGAAAAGGGTGAGGTGTGTGTTTGCAGACTCATTACAGATCTAAGACCAGATATAATGAATTACTGTTGCAGTAATGAGCTTGTAGATAAGCTTACAGCAGCACTCATTAAGTATCTTTCTTCATCCAGGTGCAATCCCCCATCCAGTGTTATAAGAAGTTTCCACAGTCACAATGGGAAGAATATGGAAAAGAAAGAGTGGAAATTCACTCAGCAGATCTGCCCAGCAGGCTACAGGCAGGAACTGTAATTCTGACTCCATCCGCCTTTGCCTTGCCCTTGATGCAATCATATGCATATACATAGGAGCCTCTTCCTGTTTATTGCAGTAAATAAATATTTTGCCAAATTGAAAAAAAAAAACAAAACCAAAATTTATGTGATAATGAGGTTAAAATTTCAAGTGTAAATATAGCTGTCTTTTAAAAAGAGGCTTTAAACCCCTTTCGTATTGCTTACAGGAATTAATTCTGACTGCTATTAAAACCCCAGTGCCTTAATTATATTAATCATTTAAATCTTTAACTGCTGCATGTTATTTAAAACTTAAAAGAGCTACAAACAACTTTGGATGCCTGTAAGGCACGATATTTGAAAATAATCCTGTTGGCAGTGATGCCTGGAAGCTCACCTGGGTTATGGATTAACCATGCCATGGAGGCAGAAACACACAAATGCTTTTTTCCTATGTGCAGTCTGCTTGGATCCAGGAGCACACAAATCACCTGGACCTTTTCTAAGACGGCTCAGGGCTGGGGCCAGTCTACCTGCTGGTGCTCAGTGCAGAGACGAAATTCGTATCTGCTGAGGAATCCAAGCTATGCTCCTCAGGACTTTTTTAGTCATAGTAATAACAATTATTTCTTGATAGCTATAGCATTTGTAAGTAAAGCACACCAGAGAGGTTGGCCAACTCATTAATTAAAATAGGAAAAAAAAAAAGCATTTGAAGAGAAATGCAGGGTAATAACTGCATCATTCCCTTCTAATTTACAGCACAGAGCACGGGTCAGGTCCTGCATTTGAAAATTCAGTAGCAACTTTGCTGTTCAGCACAAATAGGATGAAACCTGTTCAGGCTACTCTGAAATCCCAAGTTAAAGTTCATGTCAAAAAAACCCCTTTTAGTTCCAGTTAGGATTTAGCAATGAGTGAAGCATTTTCCAATACTAGTCATTCAGACAGGTATAGCTGCAGGGTGGCTACCTGTCTTAGGCATCCAGTGCTCAGCAGAACATGCTGGGCTCAACCTGCTATTCAGGAAAAGTGGATGTGTCCAGTGATTACACGGTGGAGGCAAAACATAAAAAGCAGCTTGAGGTTGGTAGTAGAGGGGGTATATGGTGGCCCCATGACTTCCAAACAGGAGCATTTTCCTTTGCTCCTAGTCAGAAGGCTGAAGCAGCGCTGCCCAGGGGCAAGCAGGTTGCTAGATCAACTAATACTTGTGTGACCTGCTCTGGGCAAGATCAGCATCCTGGTTTGAAGTGAACTGGTTTTATCTGGAAAACTGAAACTCACTTTTAAGAGATGGAATTTTGATCTATGCCATTGTTTAAGTATGGACTTGATGCACTGGCTGATTAGTTGGCTGTTTAGCTACAGTTTACATTAATTTTACTTTGGTTTCAGAAGGAGATTAAATTAAATTGTCTATATCTGTCCCACATGTTGGATTATGCTACATGCATGCTGTTATTTCTGCAATGACATTTTGGTGATGTCATGTCTACTTTGTTCTTTGGGCATTCTTCCCCACATCTGGTATTTTGGGAAGAACTTAATATTCACTAAACCAGCAACAGATTACTCTAACATCTAATTCTTCTTGTACAAATTAAGGCTCTGATCCGATGAAATTTTATTCATACACTTGCTTTCACGTACAATGGGTTGTCCCATTGAACTTGCAAAATGAGTAACGGTATGCTTATGCATAAGTGCTAGAAGGATTCATGCCTAAATAATGAAAGTGAACACTGACAGTATATAATTATCCATAATCTTCAGCTATAAACACAGCAGAATCCACCTCTAAAATAAATGTATGAAATAGAATGAAATGGAGAAGTCTGTGAGAGTATTTTTACTTTGCCTCATTCACAGCAAGTTTGCCCTGTTAGTAATAACCAAATGGGTAATCTAAATTGCCTGCTGCTTGTGCTATATGTGAACTCTGGCACATGATTTGGTTTCTGCATCCATTTAGACACTTACTATTGCCAAGAGATGTTAAAAGTGAAAGAGGGGTGGAAAGAAAGGTCTCTAAATAATTTCAGTGCACTTTGGAGACCCAAATTTATTGCCAACAGCCATCCGTTACTTTAAGAAAATTGATAGACATGATTCTCACCATACACACTGTCCATTGCCTTCAGAATGACTCTAACATTGCTGGTCTAGATATATTTTGTGACTTACATGTCCTCAGTCCTCAGGTTTTAAATCAATTCAGGTTTATTCAGAGTTGGCTGAAATACACAATTTCAAGTTGGCTGACAGTAATAGTTGTTGCTCAAAAATATTTAATGAACTGGAACTTTGAATACAAAGATTGCTCACAGAGGGCCTGTGGTGTGAAAGAAAATGGCATTGCCGTTTCTTTCACTACTGCCAAGAGAGGAGTTGAATGCACAAGCTCCAGAGATCTCCAGGCTGATTGTCCACCATGTTTCCGGGGCTGGGTACCACACTCCCAGGCCCCTGGGCCATCATCTTGTGATTTGAAGGCTGATGTGGTAAGCTGTGAAGTTTTGTAAATCAAGGAATTGATTTCCTTTCTAGGAACAGACCAGGAGAGCTTGTGCAGCTACCTTCAGCTTCAGCATCCTGGTTCTGCAATCAGAACGTGGGAGCCTGGAGACCTGCAGGTAGAGCTGGGACCCCACATCCCTCAGGGAGCCAGCTTCACAGCACTGTCACCTTTCTCATCCAAAATGCACCTCTCAGGGGAGCCATGCATGCAAGGGACTCCAACCTACTGCTGTGAAGCGACGGCCCTGAGAGCCCTGAGGTCTCCAAGGGCAAACAGGCCCAGGTCTTGGAGGGCACAGATGGGAAGACCTAGGTGCCTGGATCTCTCCTGCTTCTTGTGGAAGCATCAAGTCCTCATCATTACTCTCTGAAGCCAGGCACGTTTCTGTGGGAGAGATGCCTGTGGTCTACCAAGAGCTCAAGAAACTTGAGGTGTTTCAGTTGAACGATTTCAGTTCAAAGTCCAGCTTTTTCAATGAATTTCATCAAAGCTTCTCTGACCTTCTCTAGCTAGGACATGTGATACAAGGCTAGCCTGGAGTCAGAAATGTATTCTGAAAAAAAATTAATTTGATTGTTTTTAAAAAAATATATTAAATGAACATGAGTGAAGTGTTTTGTTGTTTGTTTGTTTGTTTGTTTGTTTGTTTTTTAAATTAGGAACTGGGGACAGGTAACCAAATGTTCCCTGTTTAAGAACATCAACAAAGACCAAGCCTTTCTAAACAATAAACAATATACAAATTGATGATTAATGCAAATGTCTTGAAGACAGCTGTGCTTGAATGTATGTGGTGGAGTAAATAGTTTATTATCTTTCTAGAGATTAAAGATATTTAAAGATATTTTGCATTTCTGTTACCCACAGGCTACTGAGACCAGAGAGAACAGGGAGGTGGAACAGTATTAAAATATCTTTTACAAAAGACAGGTCTTTATAAGTGTAGAGTTAAAATTACCAACAAATGCTGCCAGAAGATTCCTTGGCCCATTCATTAGCCCATCAGTCTATCCCAGAGCAAACAACGATGGTCCCTGGGACACCAGCAGACCTTTACACCACCACAGAAACTGTTTTTACATGTGAAGGCTACGGTTAAACAACCTGTGCAGAAGATGGGTGAAGGAGAAAGGAAAGCAGCTCTAAAGCACCACCATGTCCCTGCTCCGTGGTGCAGTTCAGCTGTTTCTCTCCTCAAAATATAAGCTCTAGCTTTCCAAAGACTTTGAAAATATTTGTAAATTAACATTGATGCTTGGTAATACAAACCTCTTTTGTCTTTTGCAAACAGATCAAAGTTAGTACAGACTGTTGTGGCATGCCTCACCAGCAGTCCTGTGTAACGAGAGGTTTTGTTTGCAGCATGGTTCTTGCAAAAATAGCACAGCTCAGTTCAGAAAACTACTGTATTTAATTAGTTTAAGTAACATTGATTTTCCATTGGGTCCCCATCCTATTCTGTGCAATACTCCCAGGTCCCACACCCTTTCCCATTTCTCTCAGGGGTGCAGAACAACCTTCCTTTCTCCTTACCCTGGCAAGGGTTGAAGATTGGCGGCGTACTGATGAAAAAAGAAATTACGTGAATGGCAGAAAAGACATGGAGTAGCAAGAGTGATCCTAGCATGGGTGGCTAGGAACAGAGAGATGATACACAACGACTTAATTTAATTTTCTCTCCTGCTAAAGGGATGCAATAGGATGGGTAGAGGAGGTTTTCCTTTCAACATATATGTTCATTGCTGCTCTGCTCTCAGGAAAACATCACATGAAGAAAACGCAGCCTTCCTTGAAGACCAGGGAAGACTGTAAAATACTGTTCTGAATTCCTCAGTTTCATGGTTTGAAGTTTTGAATTTTTACTTTAATTTCCTTTTGAAATTGTAAAAAATGAAGATTATTTTATTATTTTTGAGTAATTTTTGAAACTTCACAAGTACTGGTATGAACTTTTAGTATTATAAGTACTAATATGAACCTTTATCAGGAGAGGGGAAAAAATTAAGTATGGTCAAATTTGTCTCTTTTCCCTTTGTATAAAATGCCCTAACACCTCAGATATTAAAGAATGATAGTAATTCCATTTTTTTTTAACATTCTATACTGATTTGCTTTATTATATATAATATTTGGAAAAATTCTGAAGGTCATATTTTGTCTTCCCATCAAGATTCTGGGGATGACTTGTTATTCTTTTAACCTTAATGGAACTTTTGTACTTGGAAAATGTTTTGTGGCTACATGTTCCTTCACGCTCTCACTTCAAGGTGAAATGTTTGTTTCATGTTTTCCAAAAAGAATGTGCCTCAAGATTTCATAGATATCACGATTCTGAAATTCTAAATGATGTATTCATTGAAACTTTAAGGATGTCAGTCTTGTGCTTTCATTCTGGATTATTTCTAATTCTAGTGAAGGATTCTTTGTGCATTACAGAATTCTTTTGCTTTGTTGACTGGATCTTTCCAGCTATGTCTACAACATATTGAACTATTAATATAACCCACACGGGGCATTGCATGAGGCAGCAGTCCTGCAGCTCGGATAGTAGGCAGTTATGTAATTAAAGATTGTATCATATCAGCACAGGAAGGCCAATTTAATATGACAAGGGCAGCCTGAAGTCTGGCACTTTCTTGGTTTAGGACTTATTATCTAATTATTATTTGATAATTACCTAGCTTTTTTTTTTTTTAAGGAATATTCAGATTATATATTTCTAGAATAAACGAAATATTACATCTTTATACACAAAAAAAGAGCTCAAATTTTAGTTCATCTCTTTTTCTAAATTATTTCTTCAGTTTAGTATTTACCCTTCATACCTACTGGTGCAGAAAGCAGGATTTGATAGACTGGTAGGTTTTATTTGGCAGAGGAAGAAGTTTGTTGTTTCCATTTGCTCTTCTGGGAAAAGGTCACTCTCATGTTTCGGCCACACAAACAGCTACCCTAATATTGTTAAAATAAGACTTTATGATATGAAATGCACCTATTAAGTGAAGCAATAGTTTTAAAAAAGCTTTTTGCTATATTCAGCATAAGCTGACGCTACCTGAAAACTGCTCTTCATCTCCAATATAGTAAATATCCAAATTAGATAAATATCCCCATTCTTAGCTTTGCCAGCACTCTGGCTGTGACCTGTGCCGTACTCTTGCTAGCTGACAGCTTATGTCGGGTCAGGAGAGTTTGTGGGTGGCTGAGGCGAGGGCTTTTGGCACAGCAGAGCTTTCTAAAGCAAGGTTACCCGAACAGGTACTGAAGCTTAGTGGCAGTTTCACAATGTTGAACAAAATAAGGAAATTATCATCTATTTATGCTGTCTTTGTCTGGGGTTTCTAAGCACTACTCGTCTGAATTTTTGAACCATGGTAAACCTAACCAGAACAGATGTATTTACACTTTACCTCTTGGGCATTTGATAAGAAGCAGCAGGAGGGCTGGTATGTTTTTCAAGCTGAGGTGGCTGGTCTGGGGCTCACACCAAGCTACTCAACCCACATTGCCTCTGAGACTGCAGGTGCCAGTGCCGGGCCAGCTCAGAGCACAGATGAAGCAGATGTGTGCTCCTCCCTACTCACTCATAACTCATGTGGACTTAATTTATCTAAGTAATCCTTGACTATGTAAGTAATCTCTGTTTTGCTCTTTCCTTCATCTGCCACCACATCAGTGGCAGTGGTTGACTATGGGTGTGCTGTCTGGTGGCAGCCAGCTGTTCTGGTCAAGCCATACAGATATTGTTTCTTGACATCTTCTGTTTGTGGCTTTCCCTCTCTACTGAGAGTGGCAAGACCATTTCTGTGATCTTCCTCTGAATATCTACTAGATATATTAAATGTTTTCTTTTTACATTACTTGCTAATTGCATCTTGTGTTGATTTTCATGACTTTGTATGCTTCTGCTTTGCTTTAATTCTTGTCCTTAGCTGTTTGAATTGTGTTTTGCTGGCTGTTTCCTCTTCATCTTTCAGATTATTGAAGACCTCTGATTCTGCTGAGTGCCTCTTTCGTTTCTTCTGCCTTTTCTGCTTTTTTCTTTGCCTCAGGATACTTGATTCCAATGCTTCTAATCTTCTTAATTTTTTAAGTGGAATTGCCAGTTTGCCTCATCCCTTTCCTTTACGTGTATTTCTACAGGATGTTAATTGCCAGCTGCCTGAATTTGTTCTGCTTAGCTTTCTTGAAGGCTTTTATTCTATATTTCTTCTTTGTTACAAGAAGACCCTTTAACCCTCCTTAGTCACTCTAAACCCCTGGCTGCCACTTCTGTGATTTCACTGCTGGTGAAAAGCAGATCCAGAAAAGCCTGTCTTCCAGATGTGTTTTCTACAATTTACCCAGAACACCTGCTGGGAAGTCTAAGTGAGATTCCTCAAACCCAACAGAGATGTACGTGAGTAAATGAATGTAAGCACAGCCTGAGATCACTGTCTGATTTTCTTTATGGATAGTATTAAATAGCAATTTGTAGTAAGCGGTAGAAGTAAATAGTAGATTTTTTTGAGTGTCATTCATTTCATTCTAAATTAGTATCTGAATCAATGAACAATGCCCTGAAAGTGCCTGATTCTCACTACTCAGTACGAGGAGAGCCTTGGGTTGCTAGTTCATATACGGAATTCAATGCAGCAGTTCTCCCAGGTCCCACTTTCTGCCATCTGCTGCAGCCCCTTAGTAGCAGATGCCTGGGGAAAGTGTCCCATTAACACTCTGCTTTGTGCTCTGCACGGGTCTGTTAGCTGCAGAGAAAGAAAAAATTCATCCATCCAGTGCCAGGTTTGATGCACAATAATGTGCAGAGGTCCACTTATCACCCTATGTATTAGTTCAGTGGTTGCAGTCCATTTCTCATGGGTAAGGTGTTGGTCACAGAGGTCTCCCTGATGTTTTCACAGTCATGTTGCAATACAAAACGTCAGGGAGACCAAAGCATGGCAGTTACCTGCAGTTATCACCTTCTCAGCATTGCCATCCATCAGGTAGAGAAGGTTAAGACCTCCCCAGATTAGTTATCGTATACTACTCTGATTTCTTGATTAGTATCTGATTCATTTCAAAGTCTGTTTAAGGTACTGGTTGCCTGGTGTTCAACAGGTTCTCTGCGCTTACACAAGCCACATTCAAGGGAAGCGAGAGCCAAAAGCCATTACAACATTGATCCCAAGGCCGTTGTCAGTGTTGGAGCAAGTCTCAGTTGAATGTAATTTCTTCTTAGCACAAGGACTCACATCTTGGGAACAAAACCAAATGCTGTCAGACTGTAAGACAATTGACTTTTCTGGTTACAATGTAATTAATGCTATTTAAAACTCAGAAAAGAAAGCAAAGAAACCTCAAAAGGTTCACATTTAGGACTATGCACCTTTCTTTCACTACGTATCTCAAGGGAAGTGAATCCATTAGAAATAGGGTTCCAGATGCCAAAAACAATAAAAATGCAGACTTTAAAGTCTAGCCAAATTGTGGTTATAGTTATTTCTCTGTGGATCACACTCACTCATTAATTTTAAGGCTGGACATTCTCCA
The DNA here is from genome assembly GCA_013400195.1 of Aramus guarauna. Taxonomy (NCBI): domain Eukaryota; kingdom Metazoa; phylum Chordata; class Aves; order Gruiformes; family Aramidae; genus Aramus; species Aramus guarauna. Next base: position 38,571 of record VXBL01006968.1, on the reverse strand, counting down.
AACTCTGCGGTTGCTTTGCAACAAGGGGTAAGATCCCAGTGATTAGATGCCTTACATTTCAATATTTTTTCTAATATATCCAGTTGAATGAAAATTAGAAATTCAGAACTCTATTGCTTTCTGAAGGAAAAGCAAAGGAGTAATGTAAACCTGTTGAAAATGGACACAAGCGTTCAAAATAGAGGAAAGCAGTTTAGATTATATAAATCAATAAGGCTCGATGGTTCGGGTCACTATATGTGATGTGGTCTCCTATGGTTTCATTTGAATAGGTAGAAAAGTGCTGTGGTCAAATGCCTTCAACATATTTAAATTAATGGGAAATAATTTCATTTCAATATGGATTGTCAGGAAAAGAGGATTCTTTTGGAGAACATAGGAAAAGAAGAACATGAAAGACTTACACTTTCGTATAAAACATTGTGAGGTGCCCTGTTCTTCAGAGGCAGTTGCATAAAGAAATCAGTAAACAAACCAGTGGAACAGTGTGCTTCCAAAGCAAAAATAATCCTTTGTGAAAGACAGTCCATAAAATTAAACTCTTACATTAAAAGAAGCTACTGAAAAGTATAAGGAAGGCTTGTAGTTACTTTAAAAATTTATTGTGGGTTGTTTTGTTTTTTTTAAATACTGATCCAATAGCAGCAATATCTTTTTTAAACTTCAAATGAATACAGTGAATAGAAGTATAGAACTCTCTGCTGAGAAACATAGTAATTTTATGGCAAACTTATTTTACAGATTATTTTAGGATAGGCTTGTTTTGGAAAGACCAAAATTATATTAAGTTTATGTTTAAAAGCCTGAGATACCTTGCTCAGGATTTTTTCTATAATATTCCTTGACTTCTGCTTGAAATTTTTGTATTGTATGAGAAAATGGCCTTTCAGATAATCTAAAGATATTCAGTCACATTAAAATATTACAATCTTAAGCTAAAACTTCTTACAGAAGATTAAGGTTTTGCTCAGAAAATTGATCATTGCAATGCAGGGAGTATCTTTACAACTAACCTTCTTCTTACACTCCTAAACTCGTATCTTTAAACACTTCTTAACGTCTGCTGATGGCCACTATGGTGGAAAGGACACTAGGTAAAATAGGTCTTGATCTGACCAGTGTGGATTTCTGCATGAGAACTCCTGGCCCTGCTGAGGCCAGTGTTACAATCCCCACACAAAGTAGGTGAACTCTCAGGCAATCCTGGGATGATTTTTGGGGTGTTTGTGCGTTCGGGATATGATACGAGCTGACTGCTACTGGCATCACAAGCATAGCCCTCCGACAAATGTAGGATTGCCCTCTCCTCTCATCTCCCATTTGAAAGAAAATTCAGATGTGTCTCCTTTCCTTGCAAAATCACTTGTGAGCTCACTCCACAGGTTGCTGTAAATCCCCCAGATGCCACTGGGCTAAAACTGGTATGACTCCACTCCTGACCCCCCAGACCCCCTGGGCTGGCACACCTCCCCTTGTCCTGGGTCCGGTGCCTGGGCAGCAGCTCCACGACATTTCCATGTTGCAGATGCTCCATAGCTGTGCCACCAGCTCCAATGGAGGTTAGCCCAGATGCCTTTCTCACGTACTCCATCCCTTCTGCTGCTGTAAAAATTACATTAACTCAAACAGGGTGAGTTAAATTTGGGTTTTCATGCTCAGCCTCGAACAGTCAGGCTTAAGGAAGACCTTTTATGTTGCTTTCCTGTATCTCTGGTGGTATTGTTTCTTTTGCCTTTTTTTTTTTTTTTAGCCCCACAGCTATTTAAAAACTGAAAAAATATCTTAACTGTCATTACATGTGAAATAATATGCAAAGTATCCTCCACAAAGCTGTGCAAAGAATTCTGTATATGTGTCAAATACTTGATTGCTTCTTAGGAATTGTTACAGCCTGTGAAATAATGGCTGGGTATTTTAAAATCTTTTATTCACTTGATAGTCTAAGAAGTAATTTTTATGTAAATCAACTGTACAGAGTTATTTTACTGTCAATATAGACTATAAAATACATGAAAATTAAATTGAACTAAAGTATTTTGCGCATAAAAATAGGCAATGGGCTTTAATTTCCAGAGGGGGGCATTGTCATCTCCAGCTGGATCCTGTCAATGTCCTGATGGTTGTTGAAGTTACGGGACCATATGAAACTCCCTATAAGGCTAGGGTACAGGTGCTTTGACTTTTTTTTTTTTTTTTTAATTTCCATTTTCCAGGTGGGTCAACCACAGGGCTTTTATGAAAAAGGAAAGTCTTACACAGCTAATTAGACCAAGGCTTTCTAAAGAAACCAATCCTTTAGCTCAACCATTTAGGAAAGATTTGCTCACTAAGGTTTCAAGTGCCGCAGGTTTTGAGTTCCCCTCTTGCAGGAGTTCCCTTGCAGATATACATGTGAATATCCAGCTTTGTGGCACATCAGAAAAGACAGGCAAACCCAGAAATGCTTCGATCACCAGCCTTTTCTGGAAGGCTTTGCTAGAAGTTGTCATTGCAAATGGTAGGTAGCAGTAGTCCATACTGCCGGGGCAAGAAGCACTCATGGTGATTTCCATTAGTGTGCAGCATGGGCTGTAGGGAATACGTGGGGTTCCAAAAGCCTGCATGGCAATACGTATTGCCCCAGATGTGTTTCAAGCACTGATTTAAGTTTCAGTCCTACAAACCTTGTGCATGTGCTTAATTTTAAGCATACATGTAAATTCTATTGATGTCAATACACAAAGCATCCTTTTAGAAACTGTAAAACTGGTATCAGCCTTTTTTTGGTTTTGTTTTTAAGTTTGTATATCTCTGTTACTGAGCAGATTGTAAGACCCAGTTGACACTGAATTATTTTTTCCAACACTTATTCTTATTTTGTTAGTTGGAACAGTATGACTACAGGATGGAAAGTTGAACATCTCTGTACTACAGACTCAAGCTGGATGATTTATGAGCGATGTGTGGGGTAAGATTGTAGAGAAATATAAATTATACCTGTTCATCATGTTGACTTCTTTTAATGTTTCCCACATGTTACTATGACAACATTCATGGGATATATATTTTAATTTCTGTTGCACAGAGGAAGTGTGTCAGGTCTGCACATTTCACTTGATTTTATGGCTGAGTGCTGTGTCTAATGTAGGTTGTAAATCTTCTTGGAAAAATATATAAGAGGGTTTTCATCACAGTGGCTCTCTTGGCAATTCTGAAGTTTTTAATAAGCATAATTTAAATTTTAAAAGAACTTTTACACCCCTGGTGATGTGGAGACTTCTAAAGTGGGGGCAGCAAATGCTGCACAGAAAAGCAGAAGCTTCATGGTAACAACTGCTGAATGCGTTACACAGTTAAACACACTGTTAAAACCTTAACATCAATAAACCTTGGAAAAATATCTTGTGTCCAATATTTAATTTCCTGTTTTCCTTATAGTGGGTACAGGATAGTTTTTAAACTTCCAGTTTGTTGTGGGGGCTTTTTGGGGGGGGGGTGTTGTTGTTTTTTTTTTCTTGTGGCTTAAAAAGTTCTTTATACTTCCCTAAACATGATTTCCCTGGGACCTGAAGGGTTTTCATGATGGGGGGGGGGTTGTTTAAAAAAGTAGATGTAAAAAATAGATGGAACTTCCTGAATTGTGTTAGACAGTCTCAGTTTCTGCACTGTAAGCTGTTGTTCTACACGGCAATTAGTTTGCATATGCATCTGAAACCAATGCAGAGAAAAGTGACAGCGAGCTGTGCTGATAAGTTGCTGAATGGAATTATTCAGCAGGCCAAAACCCATTAATCACAGGGAACATTCTCCCTGTGATACTTCAGCGTGTAGTTAAACAAGACTCAGCTTATTTATTTACTTTTCAGTGTAATTTTTTTAATCAGAGTGAGAACATTAACTGCAGAGATTCCCCCCAAAAGTAAAATCTCCTCCAAATCACGAAGTTAGAACTGAAACATAATTACCCGTAAAGAATGAAGAGTTTTAGTAATTTCCTGTCATTTCCCACCAAATTAAATTTTTGCCTTGCAATACTGCCATGCAAAACCAGCAGTCCATCTCATGTATAGTAGGTGGAGCACCCTATACAAAGGCTCTATTCTCTCCTCTTTTCCTGTTCTAACACACCTATGTCCATAAAGGAAAGGAGAAAATCCACATCCCATTAGTCATCTTCTTCCAGGCTATTTTTTGATATCGCTCTCATCTTGTCCTTATAGCTCCTTTTGCAGTTGGACACCTAAGAAGTCAGTGGAGTAATATCAGCTTGCTTAGGACAAATGGCTGCGGCTGTTTATTTATATTCACATATACTATTGATTACATTGGTATAATGTAAGTAAAATCCTGTGTTTGTTGCCTGCAGCCCACGCTGTGCTATACCTCTGGGCATACCGTTGCAGCTTAGTTCTGCTCTCCTGTAACTTTATTACTTCTTGTAAAGTTGTGGCATTTTTAAAAAGTGTGTCTCCAGGGGAATTTACACTCTAGAAACACCTGACAAATGTAGTTAGCAAAGGGTTTTCTGAAACCCCCAAAATAGTCCTCACCTGACCTTCCACCAGTGGGAACTACCACAGCTTGAAGATTAGCTGATGGTTTATCACTGCAGCAGAAACAGCTCTGAGGGCCACCTGGGGAGACACAAGTGACCTCCCACACGCTACCCACCGCTGCTTTGAGAGGGCTGCTATTGGCAGCACAACAAATCTGGAGTGCAGCTAGCTCACTGCCCAGCTGTGGCAGAGCTTTTATAGCAGACCGTGCCTTTACGGTGATTACCGAAAGTGCAGGTGTGCTGCTGAGCTTTTGGCAGAGGCTCTGTGACCTGCCTGGGATCTCCTGGCTGACATGGACTGTTAGGGAAGTCCCTTCCTGGAGCCCACCAGAGTATGAGCAGAGATCTGTGATCTCCTTTCCTCACAAGACCAGCTGCTTTCTTTGTCCTCTGCAGCAACAGTGTGGTAGTATAAATCATTCCATGGCTTTCTTTTCAGTTTATGCCTGGCCCATTTGTATTGTTGCAGATGTTTCAAATCCATCCTGCATTTTGACTGAAATTTTTTTTCCTCATTTGGAAAACTATACAAGCTTCTTTTTGCAGAAGAGGCTTGCTTCATTTGGTAACATCAGACAAATGACAGAACAGGAAGAAAAAAAAAGCTTTGCCCAGAGCTTCACATTTTCTTCATGAGAATATAGATGCTAATTTTCCATGTGATTTTCAGTCTCCCATACCAGGCTCACATAAAGGGCCAGCATATGTACAACCCTTTCATCTGGCAGACCTAGACTCAAATTGCCAAAGCATAAAAGGCAGATTTATGTGGGGAAACTTGAGTCTATCCTGTCTGTAGAGAACTTTTATAGACATCAGCTGGAAAGCAAACAACATTTTGACAGGGTCGAGTTTCACCACCTGTGTTAGGAGGAAACACCGGTGCTAAGTTTGTATATATTCACTGGAGATGCTGCAGAAAACAATGGTGCTTTTACCTGTGTTAAATGATGTAGGAAGAAAAGGAGTGGAATGAACAAACATACTGATGTGTATTTTCTCTGAAGAATATGATGAAAATTATGAAGGAGTATAGTATAACATACATTTCTGTTTTTTCCAAGGGATCGTGCCAACATATGATAATATTGCTAGGCATTTCTCAGATGGACTTAGAGCATATCACACATATTAAATTTGGCAGAGGAGTAGGAACAGGGAGAAGTGAACTTCAGTTTGTCCCATTGTCCGTGATGGAAAGAGAATTTTCAAAGCATGTGAAGGATTTAGGCACTGGAAGTCCTGTTAAAAATCCCCCATCATGGAGGTACAAGGAGAGACTTATAAACTTTCATTGTTGGCATTTCAAAAGATTTATATATCTTTACAGCAACATGGTAGGAAAACAAAGGCACAGTTTTAGCAAAGGTAATTGCTTTGATGAGGAGCCAGATATTAGCGTAGACCTTTGGCAGCTATCTTAAATAGCTTGTTTAGGTGTCATACTCAGCAGTGCAGCCACACCAGGCTAAATGTATGTCGACCTTCCCTGATCCTGCAGGGATCCCCAGCAGCCCTAGGTGTCTCTGGTATTTGAATAGGAAGCCAGCTGGGAATGCCAGGGACAAAACTCTCTAAGGCACAAAATGAGAATTCTTGTTCAGACCACGCTTCAGCTTGTAGAAGCTGAATAAGCACTATATGCACTTGTTTCTGACACTGGAGCTGGGCTGAAAGGCAGGAAAATGAGAAGGATCTGATTCTGGGATAAAGAGCAAACGAGTTAGGCATTCTACAGGCATACAAAAAAATACAAAATAGAAAGATGATCCCTAGCCAGACAGTTCCTTACCTTTGTAGGCAGTGTACAGATAACAGTGGGAGATGACAGGTAAGTACCTCACAGAGAGTGAAGGAAAATAGGAAATAATGAACTGACTGCAGCACAATTCTCTGTCATAAGCCCACCACTGCTGGCTTGTGATCAGGTATGCAGTTGTAAATGAGAAATAGCACAAAAGTCTGAACACTGAGTCTGTGACGAAGGATTGGCATCTTACCGAAGTCCCATGCAAGATACAAAATGTATTTACCATTTTTAAAAATCACTTTGTGACTAAAAACATTTTAGAAGTTCATAGGAAATTTATGTGCCTCTCAAGGATGCATTTGACAGTAGTGCTTTTAGGTTTGGTGCTACAACAGTTCAACTCCATGAGTGAAGCAAATTGATTTGTAATGCGATAGAGACACCAGAGCCATCAACACATTTACAACACATGACTTACCCTCAACTGATAATGCTGTAGTTTATCGTGGATCTTGGCTGAACTCAAAGTAGAAAAGAAGGCAAAGGCTGGAAAGCAAATGGAAGAGAGTCCAACATAATGAAAGCACAGTTGCATCCAAGTTTGGAAGCTGAGCAGAAGTATGGGGAGGATTACAAAGGCCACATGTATCCTGACAGTCTTGGTAAATTTGAAAGGTATGTTCCAGGGGCCTAGGCTTGACTCCTGGTTGAAGGAAGCGTAGCATTAAGGTCCGCGTAGGAGTGGCCAAACATGCTTTCATCTTTTCTGCTAATGTTTGTTGGCATAACAAACATCTCCCTGAACTGTATCTGTCCTGCTTTCAAAGCAGAATTGTCCAGTGCCAGCTAGATGTCTATGTTGCTGCCGCAACTGGAAAAGTTAATTGTCGGAAGAAGTCTCAGTAGACAGCCCAGTTGGTGGGTAGATATCTAAACTGACCAAGAGACTGGGGAGAGGCTGTCTGTTCACCCCCTGGATTATGAATTAGGTGTCTGTATGAGACTGTCATTGCTAGGTCCAATGCATTTCCTGCACTTTGAGGTCTAAATCGTGGTTTTGGATATAGATGAATGACTCACTGTTTTAAAACGCTGGGTTGTGTCTAACCCTGATACATTGACCTAGAAGTTAGAGTATGGACCCCAGAGGAGGAAGACTTGCTTCTGTTCTTTCTTCAGCCTTATGAAGTTTAAATATGCAGATACCATATCAATTCAAATGAGCATCTGAGATATTCACAGCCTTGTTGAAGCTAGACTGAAATGCTGCCAGCAGCATGAGATTTATGTGGTCAAAGAGACATCTTAGTTCCAGTCTCTGCTCCTCAGATATTGTTTTGTGCACTTAGCATTAAAAACAAATTAGAAGCTACTAAATAAAATTTCTAAAGTAAGTATTTTGGGAAAACTTGAGACCAAGTTTAGCTCAGTGTCCTCATTACTAGACTCACAGACTTGTGTTCACCTGAAAGAAATAGAAAGTGGTCTATCTTTGTCATCTTCTTTATCATTTCATAAATAGGATTGTTCAAGAGGTGTCTGTAGTAGTCAGAGATCCTAATATCCTGTGGACATCCTTTTTTCCTTAAGGGACAGTGGAAATAAGTCTTTCACTGTGTGGACATTATTACCAGTTCCTTTGTTTAAGAAATCTGTTAAATCTGACTCACGGGAGTCACAGATTCATAATGAGACTGTGGTGGGGTGATCCTGGCCAGAGGCTAGCTGTCCACCAAAGCAGCTCCAGCACTCCCCTCCTCAGGTGGACAGAGGAGAGAAAACATAACAAAAATCTTGTGGGTGAAGGTAAGCACAGGGAGAGATCACTCAATGATTATTGTCATGGGCAAAAGAGACTCAACTCAGGGAAATTAATTTAATTCATTACCAATCAAAACAGAGTAGGATAATGAGAAATAAAACCAAGACTTAAAACACCTTCCCCCCACCCCTCCCTTTCTCCTGGGCTCAACGTCACTCNTGTCTGCAGGGCTGTTCCTCTCACAGCTTCTCACTCCTCTCTCTGGAGGAGTCCTAGAAGCACTACCACTGTCACCGATGGGCTCAGCCTTGGCCAGCAGCAGGGCCATCTTGAAGCTGGCTGGCATTGGGTCTATCAGACATGGGGGAAGCTTCTAGCAGCTTCTCACAGAAGTAACCCCTGTCCCGTCCATGTCCGTCCTTCGTCGTCCGTGTCCCCCCTGCCCCCCCCCCCAAACCCTGCCATGCAAACCCAATACAGAGACATAAATTCACCCTGTTGAGTTACTGCATGGTCAGGTCATTTTCCTTGAGAAACTCCAAATGGCAGGATGGAGACTTTGAATTATTTCTACTCATCTTGGTTAAGACTGGTCAGGTGATAATATTAAATGCCTCATTTCTGATGGTGCTGGTACTGCCTATGAGAAGGCATTAATCAGCAGTTTGTGAGATTATTTTAGTTTAGTTCATTCCTATTGCTATAATTCCTAGGTTATGCTGAGACACTGTGGTGACAGATACTTTAAAAACTCCCATGAAAGTTTTATTTCATAGGTTGAATCTTTGAGAAAATGAGAAATTTATTCTTCTGTCCTGTACACAACAGAATTTTGTTGACATTGTGTATTAAAATTGCCCAAATAACTGAAATGATGTATTATTACAAGTCATAATTTCTATTCAAAGATACCCTGTTGCCTATCCGAAACAGTGAAACAGAAATGTAACTGTGAACATCAACTAAATCAGACATGACACATATTATTGTCTAGGCAAGTGACTGGGGCAGATGTGATACAGAGAATTGATAGGTCCTGCCTTAGGCAGAGGGGAAATGTTGACACACCTGGATAGTCACAAATTATCAAGGAGAAAAACCTGCAGGTTCATGCTCTGGTAGAAAGTGGCATTTCTCATCTGAAAAATATTTGATTCTTCAAAAGACTAGGACCTGAGCTAAAGCTAGTTACGTCTGAGATTTAGTATGTGTTTCTTTATATTCAATAACCTTTAAAAAGACAGCCTACTGGGGTTTCAAAGATTTTTTTACTTTTGTATTGACAAAAGCTACCACAGGAAAGTAAGTTGTTGTTATCAAGTACCAACATTTTTGAAACCAAATCCCACAAAATAGCTCCATCTCTGTCCCTGGTGGCTATCAATAGTGAAGATGCAATTGCATTTTGTCATACAGCTAAGATATGGTTGTCACCAGACAGTTTATCCAGTCTTTGGTTAAATTTGCTGCAGATGAAAAGACATAAATTGGCTTTGTGCAGAGTCAGGTGTGGTCTGGAGGACGTATGTACTCAGGTGCAGTGCCATGAAATGCAGGTGATCTGTCCAATAATACTTTATATCCTGGCACAAAGCCAGAGAAGAAAAAGCCCACAAGGGAATATCTTCAAGAGACTTCCAGATGGTTCTGTACAGGCAGCTTGGGCCCAGCTTGATTTATTTGCTTTGGCTAAGTGTGGATATAGCATTCAACTGAACTAGAAAGCCAGTCAAAAACCTGGAGCACTGAGGAGCACAGTGTAGAAACAAACGTGGCTCTGCAATATGATTCTCAGTGCATGCTTTTGTAACTACTATACTCTTGGCTATTCCATGACTTGGGCATCACAGATCCCATTTATATATAAAGAAAGAGATAAGCGTATATGTAAACACATCAAATGCATAAAGAAATATCTTCTGATTTCCTACTCCTGGTGATGTATTAAGTATTGTCTGGCATTATTTCTGTGTATCAAATTCAAGGTTGTGATTACTTCTCTTTTTCTTTCAATTACATTTGTTCCCCTATATTTCATCACATGGTTTTATTTATCTTTTGTCAAGTGTATCCAGAAACCCCTGCTCCAAGGTCCTGTTAAGCTAAAAGTAATAACTGAAGTATTTCAACGTCAGAAGTAAGCTCTTGATGCATTGTGACTGAAATTCCAGATCGCCTGTGGTACAGTAGCTGGGGAAGTAGGAGCCCACATTGGGACTTTCACATAAGTGTGGTTCTACACCTTTGAAATAGCCAGTTGACACTGACATTGGAGAGGCACTACGGAGAGCCACTGACTGGCACACTGCTTCAGGAGCATGAACCTGTTGACACACAGATGTGGGCACTGCTCTTCACTGTCCACTAACAACAAGTAGAAAAACATTATTTTGGTTTCTCTGAGTCTGCAATGAAGAGGAGTAGTTAACATCTACCAGGAAACCCATCAAATTTGCAGGTCATGCTTGGCCAGAACAGGATTTGTGCAGTATTCCTTCATAGGAATTCTGTTCTTGATCCTTTGTATCTAACACTAAGCAAAGAAGAGTCATTAGAAATGAAACGCAATCTGGGAGCCCAGAAAGCAGGTTCCACTATGATGAGGCAGAATTAAAGCAGCCGGCCCAGAGATTTAGCCAGTGATAGAAAGACTTCAATGATGAGACTGTAGCTGCATGATTGAACATGCCCTTTATCAGTTCAGAATGACATCAACTTCCGTGGGATTTTGCGGGTCCCAGGTGGAAAGTGCTAGGCCTCAAGAAATACTTTCCCACAAAGTATTTTCTCAATTAAGTGATGGACTTGAAAATAGATTTCAAAGGGATATTTTCTTTCTATGATGTATGATATGCCTTTTTTTTCCACAAAATGAAATTAATGGGCCAAATGTCCAAACCTGTTTCCTTGGATGCAACGAGGCCCCAAGAATCACCTTGGTTAGAGCAAATGCCCTTGCAAAATTACTGGAGGGAACACTTCAGAAGAGTGTATTCACTGTGACTTATAAAATATTTCACGCTACTTCTCATTGCAACACTATATTCCTTAGAATGGTTTCAATTATATATAGTGAGTCAGAACTTGTCTATGAGGAGAATGAAGTTGGCTTCAGACTTCTGAATTTTACAAGGACAGAGTGCTGGGCCTCAGCCACTCCTGCTAGGGAAGCGTGAGTGTCTAAGAGCTGTTGCTGTTCCTGCTGCTCTTGGGTGAGTGGCAGAAATGATGGCAGTGCCTCTGGAGTACCACCTGCCTCTGCCTGCAGAAGCAGCCACTATCCAGTACAGCCCACCTCTCACTGGGTAGTAGAAGCAAGCATGGCTTACAAGGGCTGCTCTTGTCCTTGTCTGGCCAAGCCTCACCACTGATGGCTTTAGGTGTGTCTAGAATGGGTGCCAATGAGAAAGCTAGTGGGAAATCAAATCTCTGAATTTAAAGATAATTAGCAGTCGTCTTGCTCTCCGAGAGGACACTGTCAGTATGCCTTTGGACAAAGAGGCTTGCATGGGAAATGGATTAAAATACCCATGCATTGATAATGCCTATCTCCATCTACTTAGTGCAGTACCCAATGTGCTAAGCCATGCCGCACTCTATGGCAAACTAGTCAGTTCAGCATACAACCCTGAAGGACGAAATGGGGTCACAGTTACACATTGAGATTAATACATCGCCATGCAAAAAAGTGTTGTGCAACCATTGCTGTTCATAGGTGGTCAGGACTGTGGTTTCCAGATATCTAAATTTCCATCACATCTGAATGCGATCTGACAGCACTTTGAGGAAAGAGTTTGGCTTGCTGCTCTCAATCCTGTGCAATACTATATATCCTTCTTGGCCATTGAAAACAACAAGATCTATGGTATTAAGGATTTTTCTAGGCTTGACTCTGAAATACCTGACAGCAAGTCCTTCAGAACATGAGTTTTCATTGTATGTTCCCAGAGAGAAGAAGGGAAAAGAGTTTGACTATTCAGAACCAGGAGTTCTGAAAAATGTTGCATTCCAGTGTAATGGTTTTATCACAATTACATACATAGTGTCCCATAGACTACATAATGTTTAAAAATATCCTGTCGCTTATAAAGTCTTGAAAAACAAGGTTATTCCATTTACAAACCTGTTAAGAATTACAAGTCAATATGGTCAATGCATTAATTCACTCTGAGGCCTTGCTACTGTAATCCATCATTATCAGGCCCAAAAGTAGAAAGCCAGCATGACGTTTAATGACATATAGAGACATAAAATCTGGAAACTGCTGCAACTTCTTACAATCCAAATAGAATAAAACATTAATCACCAAGGTCATAAAGTGCAAATGATAAGTAGTTATGCACCACATGTGTCACTACTATTTCCTTCACACTTCTATTCCTCTAGCAAAAAAACCCCAAACCAACAATCACTGTAGTTAGCAAAACTGCTCACAGGACTGTTACAACTGAACAGATCTAAAAAGACTGAAGTCCTAAGAAGAGGAATAAGAAGTGAGCAGTATCTGGGATGTTTATTTTTCTTTGTTGATTGGTAAATAACAGCAACAGGAATGGGCCAGGAAGGATTGCGCAAAAACTGTTGGGAACGGGGTGCTCTACAATAGCAGGAAAAAGAGTACTGCAGAAAGATAAATCTTGGCTTTGGGAAAGGTTGGAGGTGCGCTAAAGTGAAAGGCAAGAAGCTCTAGGTAGTAGGTAGTGCCCTCTTTGTCCTGTAGGATAAATATATTGCTTGTGCCCACAAAGAACTGTCCCTTACTGTCTGTCTGACTAAACCATGGCACGTGCCTGAGCAATAAAGGAATATTCATGAAGACCAAATGTATTTGGGAAGCCAGAAATCAACCTGTGTGTGGTAGAAGAAGGATCGGGACTGTAAAATTTGGCAGAATCCAAGCTTGACATTCCAACTGTCTCATGGACTCATTAACAAGTGTCATATCACTTAGCCAAGTGTTATACTGGCTTTGCACTTCCTCTTGCTGCCTTGTGCTCTGCCAGGTCATGAAGTCACGCTCACGAAAAATGGAAAAGGGAGAGTTACAGTACAATTGCACTGCTGAATGGCCTCAGCTCTGCCCACTCTTGGAATCAGTCTTTTGGGTTTTTCCCACAATGAAGTATATATAAACCTACTAAGTGCTCAGTGCATCAAAGATAGATGTACCTTGGTCTTGGTATGAAAAAAGATGTTAATTGCATCCAAAAAAGCTGCAAAAAATTGGATGGGGGGGAGGGGTCAAAAGAATTTACTGTGATTCACAGAAGGAGGAGTCCTTTTTGGTTCATGTTCTACATGACTGAGACTGCAAGGGAAACTAGTCCTTTTGATGGCATCAGCAACAAAGAGAGGATGAAGGACTAGGACTGGATGCTGAGTTACCCCGCTCCTGCTCCCTACCTCTGTCTCAGGCTTTCTCTTTCCTTTCTAAGTCTTTTTCTTTCCAGGAGGACTCTGAGGGAGACTGATGGGGAAAGAAGAGCTAAGGCATACTGAAGGAGATATTTCTTGGTGCTTGCTCATTCCAGCCACTGTGCCCAAAGGATTGTCTGTCCTGAGTTTGGTTCCCTCCCTCCCAAGCTGCTTCCATTGGTCTTATCTCTAGAAACACTCCAAGGCCAAGCCTGCTGTACTGACAAGCTGAATGCATTCTATAGGCTCCTAGATATACATCCTTCTCTGCATACCTCCACCTCTGCACCTGGAAAGAGGGTGGATTTGTTGTTTTCAGGAACTTGGCTCCCATTCAGATTCATGATGTAGCTAAATAGCCTGGAGACAAAGCTAGCTTTAAAAGTTCCTGCATACTGGCTGCACTTTTCTTTACACTCTTCCTCTCCCTGTTACAATTAACTGCCCTCTCAGCTGTGCTAGTACAGATATTCCTGAGGCCATAAACATGGAAACAGTCCTTGCTAAAATAACCTCTAATTTCAAAACCAATAAGTGGAACTTGTGGAGTGTCCATCCTTGGGTATACTCAAAAGCCATCTAGACATGGTCCTGGGCAACCTGCTTTTAGTGGCTCTGCTTGAGCAGAGAGTTGGACTAGATGAACTCCAGAGGTCCCTCCAACCTCAACCATTCTGTCATTCTTGGGTTCTGTAAAATGAGGTTAAATCCCCATTGCCTGTTCAGTAATGGCAGAAAGGTAATGGTATCAGTGGGACCAAGAACTTCTTAAAAGGGTTGTGTGTCTCATCTGTGTTCCCCAGCATGGCCTGGCTATGCTGAAGCTTGCTCTTGCATATAGGGCTGGAAGAAATGTTTTTTTTCAGGAGTCTGGGTCACAGCCAGGCAGTAGGGTCTAGCCTGAATCCCTTGCTTGGGTGTATCAGCTTGGGTGTATCCAGGAGCAGAATTTATAAGGATGCTGATACAGGCAGAGTATGAATTGCACTATAAGTACATGAATATCACACACATCTTGAAACCAGTCTGCTCACAAGCTGTCTTCATTCTGTCATGCCAATTTGTGTCAAGATGTACTGGAAAGTCATCTTCTGCAACCAATAACATTTAAGACTTTTTAAATATCTCTTTTGCTGAGTGGCAGAGAGTGACAAGATCAAAGCTTAGTGGGTGATTCAACTGGAGACATTTGAGCCATAAATAGGAAACTGATATCCAGTGCATTGAGAGGATAATGTGTCTTGGAAACTCATTGAAAAAATGGTAACAAGTCAAGGCTGCAAAGTCTAATTGGAGCTTTGATCAGGTACAGAAAATTTCAAAGCAATCTGAGAGTGCACATGCATTTGAAAGCACTTGGAAAAATAAGCTGTTACTTAAGAAATTATTCCCACTTTAATACTGTGAACTCACTGCAGTTTCATAGGTTAAACATTGAGAATCCATATTCACTCAGGTGTCATGAGTGGTATGGATAGCACTGCATTAGTCTTACCGTGTTTTTACCTAATCATTGGCTTTAGGGAATGCTTTTTGAGGTGAAAGAATGGTATTACCTGGCGATATAAATAAATATTAAAATCAGCCTAAACCTCAAAGAAAGATGCAATAGCTTTTTGTCTGCAGCTGTTCCTGCCACTGCATTTCATGTAGTTTTGTTTCTGGACTGATAGCAAAAGCTGAGATTCATCACACTTTGAATTAGATGTTTAACCGAACTATCTTAACGCAAAGAGAGGATTCCTAGGATACAGCCCTGGTGAAGGCGAGGTGGTGTCAGTGGAGGCTGATTTAACACACTGCTGCACTTGCAGAGGCAGGTTAGTACATAAATAGGCTGAATTGCCTCTCTGTCTCCCTTGCCTACAATGATAGCCTGACTTTTGAGGGTCCTTAAGAGCAGCAACTCAATTCTGTATCTAAAACTGGTGGGAGGAATCTGGGTGCAAGTCCTTGATATTCACAACTGATCAGTGATGACTCTCCATTTGTTGTCCATCTGTCTTTGGCTGCTCATTTTTCCCCATGTAAATCTCGGGAAATGCTGTGGTAGTTGCCACACACAGCTGTATAACTTCTCACTGTTGCTCCTCAGTTGTCTGCAGACCCAACGTTAATATTCCCTCATATTCTGCAGTAATGCTGGCCACGAGACAAGGCAATTCAGACAGGGCATGGACCTCGGGTTTGCTTTCAAGGATCTATACGTGATCCTTGGGGAAGTCAGTCACAGAAGCAGCCATTTGTTCATTGTGCAAAGGAAAGTCTACTGGTTCTATTTCCCTTATGTTCCTCTATCAGGAATTGCTGATAAACTTAGAAAGTTTATTTTATTTTTTATCTTAACATAACACCATGAAACAAAATATCTAGTGAAAACTGGATAAGGCATAACAACGCTATCTCTATATCAAACGTGTGATTTAGCTTCTGTGTCACTGAGAATTTATCCAGGAAATTCTTTGCAAGGAACAAAAATATACTATAAAGATGAAATACATTGGTTGTTCTTCTCCTGAAAGAGCAATAGCAGGGACTTCACACTCAGGCAATCTGATACTACTTAGGGAGCCGCCTAGATAACACTTCACATATCACCTTTGGAATTGCTACTAATACAAAACATAGTAATGGATTTCCTACTTATTTTCTGCATCTCATGAAACTGGTAAGGTACTGGAATGATGAGAAGAAATGTCTTTCTTTATAACATGGCATAATAAATTTTGTTCTGAATGGAAGAAGAAACCAACTTACCTCTAAACAATAGCAATATGATGTGGCTGGTAATCTAAGAAGTTACGGAGCCATAAGAAGATTTTGAAGTTTAAGTGGTGAAATGAGTTTTTTAAAAGAAAGGTCCAGAAAAAAGCACAGTTTAATTCCCTGTCTTATTACTGGGCACTAGGGCTATGCTCCTAAAACTCGTTTTCCTTTTCTTTCAAGACACATTGTTGTATTAATGACACAGTACTTTTATATTCATTTGAAATAATAAAATATGGAACTCGGAGAACTCCTCTTATCTAGCATACAGCTATATTGCAGATAATTGTATCTTTCTTCCATCTGTTATTAAGCATGCAGAAGAGAGAAGAGCAAATTTACAGTTTGTCCAGGAGATGTCTCTCTCTTCCTAAAATACGTCAAAGCCATTTATGTTTCAAAGGCTCTATCTTGCATTACAGATGTTGGCTCCCTCAGCCTGTAGTTATGACCTCGCAAGAAAGCAACATGCAGTCTGACCGCTACGTATGCTGTGTTCTGTTGTGGGGTTTGGCTGTCGTTTCCAGTGCAAACGCCTCATTTTTAGGTCAATGTTTTTAAAAACCATGGGAGCTGAACAAACATTTGTGCTGCAGCCTTGTTTTTTCTCATGCACTTCAAACTTATGCGGTAGGCTAACTCGCTTGATTTCTGCAACTAAATAATTTATTGTGCAGTTCTGTCACTGTGACCAAAGGAAACACAGTGATATCAATGGATTTTAGGAACAGATACAGCTCATGGGAGCCTGAATATGTGCTATTATTCTGCTAACAACATATAGTGTGAACAGTAAATATTTCAATATTCTCATTGAAATACAACACAAAGGAATTTAATCCAGAGACATGGATTTTGAAATATTGTCAGTTCTACTACACAGAACATGCAGAATAGCAGATAGTCTTATGACAGTCAATAAATTTTAGCTTTGCTAATGACACAATAAAAGAATTTATGCTTTAAGAAATTGTTTTGCTTTTAGCACTAAATGGGACAGTCAAAATACTTGCAGTCCTAAGTTCTTTAGATTTACTGTTTTTTATTCTCATCATTGCTGTGGCTTTACCCTGTACTTTGCGATATTAGCTCAGGTGAACCAAACTTCTTTTGTGAGAAGATAGACACAGAAATCTCATTTTTTTTTCTCTCTGGACAGAGCAATCCAACAGCCTGGCTAGCCCAATGATTTTATTAATATGCATTTATTCATGAGTTTCACTGACTTACTGATGATCTTCACTGGGAATTCCAGGAATTATGACATCCATAACAGTAATTTTTTTCTCATGGGAGAAATAATGAAATGAAATTTTAGTCTAGTGAATAGGTCCTGGGGCTTTCAGATACTTTAGAGGGGAAAAAAAAAAAAAAAAAAGGATTTAAATGAGCATTTACTGACTACTGTCATTGGACAATGAAGTACTGGTCCATGCAGTGGTCCCAGGTGAATCTGTGTACTCGGGGATGGGCTGCCTGGCCAGCTTTGTGGAGATCTTCAAGAAGGAGGCAAAACAGGAGGAAGCCTTAGCGGAGTTACTCTGAGTCTGGAAAGAAACAGACAGCTGAGTATACACAAACAGATAGCTGAGCATACACATTTCCCCCCAAAAATTCCTCAAGAAAAGAAAAAGGGCAGTAAGATGTCCCCAGCAAGAAGTGGGGACAAGGAAGCAAGGTTGGGCCTTTGTCCAAAAAATCAGGCTATTCACACTGCAGTATTGATTTAGGTCGGGGGATTTTTAGGTTTGATTTGAAGTCGCTGGGGGCAGAAGCTGTCCTGTGGCAAGTCTGACTCTCTTGGCAATAATATTGCTGGCAAGCTAAGTGGCAGTACTTGGGGGTAAGAAAAGCAAAAATTCAGCTAAGTTTCATCTGTTCAAGGCATGAAGACCAAACGCTGTTCACTTTTGTTGATCTTCATGATGTGATATCCCTCAAGGACCATAAAATTCATTAAAGTCATGGAGGTATCTGAGTTAGGTTTAACTGAGAAAAAAGTTATACCTTTCAAAGGTATAACTTATACCTTTCAAAGGTTGTCTTTCAGGGTCTCTGAAAAATCAGAGGAAAAGACACAATATTCCTACACTGTTAAGGACCTCTTTTTAATTCTGACAGCAAAAACCTACTCATTTGTCTTTGAAACAACACTGAGCAGCAAAGGTATTGCATGGTAGTTAAGGAGACCTGTTGAATATTGCAGTTCTTGGACACTCTAAATGAGGGCAGAGTGTCCTGTGTGCTGTGGAAATGTTCCTATTACTCAGCTGGCTGACATGGAAGCTCTTATTGTTGGTGTTTTTGTTTTTGTGTTCTGCTTTGCAGCTGCACTCCCCCCCAGGAAGAAACGCGTGTGCTTCTGCTGACTCAGTCCTAGCCAGAGTCCCCCGAACGCACTGGAGCCACCTGATTCTTGGAGAGCCTGGAAGTCATTTCCAGCCTAGTGTGTTTCATTTTGAAGTTTAGTCAAACAGTGCAGCCAGACGGAGCAGTAGATTGTCCTGGAGAAAACAAAATCTCAGAGTGGAACTTTAAATAAAAAAGAGAAAAAACTAGGAAGGGAGGAGGCTAATATTGTGATATCCCTAGAAAAGCAAAAAAATTATCTCAAATACCAAAATTATTTGAGCAGCTGCAAGGGCTGGATTAAAGAGTTGAACTTATGGGTGGAGATTTGGGAGTCAAAGGAATATTTCTGCAAGCCACTCCACCTGTCAGCAGCCAGCGTGAACCCACCCACTACTGGGAGTGCCTTGAAAACTTCACTTCCGCTTTTCTGACACCACACTCAAGCCACAATCTTGGAGCTTCTGCCATTACCACATTAAGCAGCTTCCTGGATTTGATGGCCAGGTGGGCCCACAAGGACCAGCCAAGGTAGCAGAGCCACTCTGACTGAATTCTCCTTTGAATTCTTGCCTGCACATTACAAAAACCTAGACATTACAAATTACCACATGAGGACGATTTACCAATAACTGTGGTATATTGTACCAGGTATTAGTTATCCTTGCTGTTAAAATATGTCTGGTCTATTTGATGACTTGTCTGTAAGTAGTTTCCAACCTGCCATAAATAGATGTTTGCACTTTTGCTTCAGAGCTGAAGAAAGGAGTCAACCTGAAAGGTGGCCACATTTTCCTACGTCCATGTCAACTTCTCTGCTTGGACATTACTACCTTTATTCAGTCTCGTTCAGAGAGAAAATTCCTTGGAGATAGGGATGGAGCTGCATCCTTTGGTGTGCTGTGGTACTGAGTGACATGGCCCAGTATATTGTCACACATAATTACTCAAAAAAATTCTGAATTATCCTTAATTTAGTAAAGCCTTTGATGCTATTTCCAACAGCATTCTTGTATTGGTTTGCATGGCAGGGTTTTGGTAGTGGGGGGGCTACAGGGGTGGCTTCTGTAAGAAGCTGCTAGAAGCTTCCCCTGTGTCTGATAGACCCAATGGGAGTGAAGTTGAACCCAGGAAAAAGGGGGGAGTGGGGGAAGGTGTTTTTAAGATTTGGGTTTATTTCTCATTAGTCAACTCTGATTTATTGGTAATAAATTAAATTAAATTTCCAAAGATGAGTCTGTTTTGCCTATGATGGTAATTGATGAGTGATCCCCCCCTGTCCTTATCTCCATCCATGAGGCTTTTGTTATATTTTATCTCCCCTGTCCAGCTGAGGAGGGGGAGTGACAGTGAGTACTTGGTGTCCAGCTGGGGTCAACCCACTACAATTTTCCTGGAGAAACTGGCTGCTAATGGCTTGGATGGGTGTAGTCTTTGCTGGGTAAAAAACTAGCTGGATGACCAGGCCAAAGAGTTGTGGTGAGTGGAGTTAAGTCCAGCTGGCAGCTGGTTACAAGTGGTGTTCCCCAAGGCTCAGTACTGGGGCCAGTTCTCTTCAACATCTTTATCAATGATCTGGATGAGGGGATCGATTGCACTCTCAGTAGGTTTGCAGACCACACCAAGTTGAGTGGGAGTGTTGATCTGCTTGATGGTGGCAATGCTCTGCTGAGGGATCTGGGCAGGCTGGATCAATGGGCCAAGGCCAACTATATGAGATTCAACAAGGCTCAGTGGGGAGTCGGTCTCTTCTTCCAAGTAACAAGTGATAGGATAAGAGGAAACAGACTGAAGTTGCACCAGGGGAGGTTTAGGTTGGACATTAGGAAAGACTTCTTCACTGAAAGGGTTGTCAAACATTGCAACAGGCTGCCCAAGGAAGTGGTTGAGTCACCATCCCTGGAGGTATTTAAAAGACGTGTAGATGTGGTGCTTAGGGACATGATTCAGTGGTGGACTTGGCAGTGTAAGGTTTATTGTCGGACTTGATGATCCTAAAGGTCTTTTCCTACCTAAACAATTCTATGATTCTACTTGCCAGCTTATTTAACAGGAGCAATATTATTCTACTAACACAGTGCTGCCTCTGCCTAAGCCACCTGTCCATAACATTTCCTATAGAGAAGCTGAACTTAGAGCCTTCTGCCCCATCTAGCTGGGCCATCAGGATGAGCTGGGTGGGAGGCAGAGTGAGAGGGGATACCTGGGGTGGTGCTCACCAATGGTGCACATGAGATGAAGTGCAGATAGCGAATGCTGCCTTGGAGCATGCCAGAAGGATCAGTCAGGGGAACATTTGGGATGTAGTAGGAACTGAGGAGCAATGGGATATGTTCTAGGACAGGGCACACTGGACAGCATTTAGATAGCCTTCAAAATGGGCATCTTTTCAGCTCTGCAGAGCCCACTTCAGTGAATAGTAGTGGGGTTTTTTCTACTTGTTTTTATCGTGTGTAACTGGATTTTTAACTAGTTGTAACTGTTTACTTAAGCCTGACTTCTAAAAGAATAATTTATCTGTATTAAACGTCCTCCAGAGCTTAGCCAATGGGTCTAATTTGGCTACATATATTTGCAGACACTCTCAATGTTTATTTTACAGAGCTATATGTTTGCAGATCCTATTTTACTGTCTAATAGCACTGGATCTTATCCATCTCTCTCGTCATCTCATTTTTTGCCCGAGAAACTCACTGTACAATTTCCAAATTCCTAATTTCATCCTGATGTAGTCATTGCAAGGCTCCTGCTTGGGGAACAATGGGAGAGTGAGTAAAATTTCAGTACGTCTCCTGACTGTTTGCACTAGTGACTTCTGTAGTTTTTCCTCACGTTTATACCAGCAAGGATTACAAGCCTTTGCATACTTCTCATACTGTGTAAAGACCTAGATGTATGATCAAGTTACCACAATCTAAACAAGTTACTACAGGTCACCTGTGAGGTAGTAATTATCTCTGTACGTAGCACAAACTACTATGAAATTATGTGACTTAGGTAATTCTCTTTCCTTAAATGCAAGCTTTAATCAAATTAGTTTGTACCTGACAAGCCTGAATATGCACATCTAAGTGGTGTCCACTGGTGCCTAGTAACTTCTAAATCACTGCAAATGGGCGACATATCTGAGCTTTCATCATCATGTAGAATGTAAAATTATCTCAATTTCTGTACTGAACCCAGAGAAAGTGGTCCGTCAGGTACCAGTGAAGTAGTTGGCTACCATCTTTTAAAATGATGTGAAGGTACTATTAGAAAGAAGATATTACCAGGTTTTCTGTAGCTGTTTCCTGTGGTGTTTTGCAGCCCACTCTGCAGGTACCATGTTCTGATGAAGATGGCTCCACTTGCAGTGGTGGGATTTCCTATTTCCAGTTTGCCTTAACCTGGCTGGAGTAGGGGAAACTCTTCTGGAGAAGGGACAATCTTTTGGGCCAAATGAGCTCCTGAAGGTTTATATTTTGGGTCCTGCTCATTTTGCAGTTTGCACACAGAGAAGGAAGTGTGATAGCTGAGAAATGCACTGCAAGGATGCACACTCAAGCATGTCTGAGTGAGAGCACTTTCCTGGCCGACACTTCTGAGCCTTCACTTGCAATAAATAGTGATGGAGCATGAAGGTGTGGAAAGCACCTTTAAAGAGAAGAGGCATGCTCTTTGGCTGGGGAAATAGAAAGATGAGGACCATGCAGGGACATTTGGCCACCAGGGCCAGAGATGATTTGAACTGCACCACAAGCAAGGTTGTCTGTGTTTCAAACTCATTACTGCACTGCCATCCTCTGTTACGATGGCCAGAATGATGATGACCACACTCTGGCCTGGAAGTGACCATTGGTGATGAGAAGACATTTTTTCCTACATTGAGTAGTGAGCAAAGTGAAAAAGGACCCCCTTTGCCTTCTTCTACCTCTATATCTCTAATAAAATCTGACTCTAGTAAATAGTCATATGATTTCTGGTTGGATACCAGTAACGAGGTGAAGGTAGAGCCTACATCAGCTCCCTTGCCTGCTGAAAGTCACTGTTTACCTTGCTGATTTATTATTAGCAGATGTATAATTTTCCCCATACTTACTGGCCTCCTTTCCATCAGGTCATTCCTTATTTGAGTATATCGGTTTGATGCCACTGTCAGCTAGCTGAAATAAACGGTTACACCAGTATGAAACTGTTGTAAAGTCACAGAAAGTCACATCATATGTTGTAATATGTAGAAAAAAAAAATTATTTTTCCTTGTTTCTCTAGTAATACTAATTTGCTATTTCTTCAGAGCAATAGCTAGTTTCTATGATCAGCTGTAAACAATTACTAAGCTGCCTGTCTTGATGATTTATAGCTTAGTTATAAAAGGGTGTACTTTCTTCCAGGCTGCTTGCTAAGCCCAGAGGAAGACCCTGACTTAATGGTGATGATGCTATTTTATCACCTGCTGTGAACTTATTCTAGGAACTAGTCAGATTTTTCTGAGGAAATTGCTTTGCAGTGTGAAATCAATGAAGTCAGTACTTTTCCCCCTTTTTTCCCCTCTGTGTGTGGGAATAGACCAATATGAAGAATTGATTTTTGGTGAAAAGGTGCTTATTTTCAGGATGAAATTTCGGGTCCAAACCAGAGATGACAATAACATAAGGATAAAAGAACAAGGCATGGTGCAGTGAAGATAGCACCCATGGGGAAAATATGAGAATTCGAACAGAGTTCGTGTTTTGAATCTGCTGCTAATTTAAATCCAGTGTGAATTCCTTTCTAACCTGCTCTTTGGGCAGATATTTACTTTTTCATGAAACACTGTGAAAGATCTTGTTTTTATTACACTGTAGAATGCATAATTTCTTAAATAAATTTTGAGTAGTTCTTCAAGGTAGGAGAATTACTTCCTACAGAGATGCAGTAAGAAAAATACAGTGACTATTTTCTTTGATTTTATTTTGGCTTAGTACCTGGATTCTTTTAAGGGTTAAAAAATTCAATGGTGAGCAAATTGTGCCATGCTAGTAGTTATTCTAAAGCTTCTTTTTAAGCTACATGTATTAAACACCCTGGAGTTTTTGTTTGTTTGCGATAGTTGTTTTGTGTGATCATCTGTTATTAATTACAGTATTGTTGATCCACTGGCTGCTCCAGTGATTAGTGGTATTGTTATAAAAGTATGGACACTCCCTTGCTAAGTGGGTG
The DNA here is from genome assembly GCA_013400195.1 of Aramus guarauna. Classification (NCBI taxonomy): domain Eukaryota; kingdom Metazoa; phylum Chordata; class Aves; order Gruiformes; family Aramidae; genus Aramus; species Aramus guarauna. The sequence continues at coordinate 14,813 of VXBL01006968.1, read as the reverse complement.
GTGGTGGCGGCAGTTGTGTTAATGTTGTTCCTTTCTTTTTCATGGGACAGAGCTTTAGGTGTTGTTTGGTGGCTTCATATCTACCAGATCTCCCTGACAAGCCTGAATATGTTTTCCTTTTTTACTTTTTCCTTTTTGGAATGTTTGCAACTTTACACTAAACGATACAGGAATGGATCTTCAGAGGGTATATGAATTTTCACCTCCTACAATAGATGCCCAGTGATCAGGGAGATAAAGTACATATGCTTTCTAGAGATACCAGAAAAACATTAGGCAGCATGTCATTAATTGTCAGGTTTATTTTTGTGAGATTACCCTCTAAAATGCAAAACAAAACAATGAGAAATGAGTTTTAAATTAAATAGTGGCTTCTAAGAGAAAAATCAAGCCAGTCACTTTAATGTCAGATGGTAAATAAAGGTTATGTGAACCTCATTTTAGAAGAAATTCAGCCATCAATGTATTTCTGTGCAATTTATGTCACGTTCATGAACTGTGTTTTCATATACTTGTGCTGTAAATCTAAGCATCAGACAAACTTTTTTGTTTGTGTTTTTTTTTGTTGTGGGTTTTTTGTTGTTTTTTTTGTTTGTTTGTTTGTTTTGTTTTGTTTTGTTTTTTTTTAGTGATACTAGTACTTAAAATGTTGGTGACTTCCTATGCTGGACAGTGTAACACGTAACTGGAACCACTGAGCCACTGATGAGAACTGCCATGGCAGTAGACGTACAGCTATGTTGTAGACGTACAGTTGTAGACGTACAACTATGAAGCTACTGCTGTAATTAACAAGTGTGATGGCAAAAAAGACATTTCTGGGAAAGCTTTATGTTCTGCAGACTCTGAGGGCTAGTGAGAGCTCTGGAAAAGCACAGATTTTTAAAACAGGGAGCCTTTAACACTGCTGCAGAGACTAGTGCAGTGAACCTAATCCTCCCATGGAAAGACAGCTTCACAGATGAATTCCTCTCACTCTGTTCTTTTACAAGCAAATTCCACAGGCAAACTGGCCCTTACTGCATCAGTTTAGCTAAAATACTGCTTTGGGAAGCCATGCCCTATACAATACAGTCAATTAATTGCTTCTCTATCTAACTTTAATAACGATCCTTTAATAATGATCCTAATGTTTACAACAAACACCTGTAGCATGTTCCAGATAAAGCTGGAAATTCAGGATTACTCATTAATTTTTAAACTTGATGCATTATCCTTTGTCTAATAGAAGAATATAGTGATGTAAACCAGCATAATGTTAACTGGACTTTGGCCAAGAAGTTCTATATTGGACTTTTCATTGTATCGTTGTGATGGAACTGGGTGAAACTTGTTTAATAGTACTGAACATTTTAATTCAGGATGAATACAGAAAGTAGATAAACACCCTCACGGAATATCAGTAAAAGCAATAATCATCTTTGTCCAAAACTCAGACCAGATACAGAACTGGATCTGAAAGTTCAGTTGCACGGTATGTATGTCTTTCTATGGTTATCTTTGTGAGTTTAGGGGCAGTGAGTTGATGGGGTGGTACACTTTGTGTACATAAAATATTGTAAAAGAAAGAGTAGAAATTCTTAAGGATGTGGCAAAAGAAAGATATCTGATAACTTTTCCCCTTAAGTGCACTTTTTTTTTTTATTTTATTTTTTTTATTTATGTTACAGAAATGTCTTGTAGAGCCTGGCTGTGCAAAATAGGCAGCCAGGGAAAGCAGTCCTTCCTGTGAATCACTGGAGCTGCCAGGGGGAGATTGGTCACAGCCAGAACATCTGTAAGCTGTTACACAAACACCCATGGATGAAGCATGTGCTGAACTCAGGTAACACTCACCTGAGAAATCAAATCAGTTGAACAGGATGGCCAGTCACTGGCTGGAAGGTGACAGGAGTCTGTACTGTCAGGGTCCTTGCAATGTGATTCCCTGAACTGCTCTTCTGCTCAGCTCATGTAATCCTGCGGGCTGTGATCCTACATGGCCGCTCCATTACATGCAGGATCCAACACTACATATGATAATGAGGTACGTACAAATTCTGTCTCGGCTGTGTGCAAAAGACTGCCCTACAGGTCCCTTTCGGCATCTACAGGAATGGTTACTGTTGATTACTTATAAATATCTGTGTACAGTTTGGTTAATTCTACAGCTGCCTGGAGGAGTTCCCAGCCTGGCCAGATTCTCCATCCTAGATGCTAACACATTGAAGAACACAAGTAGCGCCTGTCAAATGGTCTAGGCACAGCGGGAAGCATCTGATGAAATCTGTGGGACTGCCCAAAATTCCCACCTGGACACCTCCTGCAGGAATTAGGCAATGGCTTTGCTATGAGGCTGGCTAAGAACTCATGCAATCACCTCGTCTCTGTTCAGTTCCTTGTGCCACCTCTGCAGAGACTAGCGGGGAGCTCCGGGACCACCCAGGGAACTAACACCTAAGTGCACACGGGGTGCACCCAGGCACAGCCCTGATACCAGCTGCACTGCAGCGGTAACTACAGGACAAACTTGGATTTCATCCTTATCTCATAAATTAAATTCAATAGTTCTTGCCACAAAGTGAAAAACAAAACAAAAATCATAAACCTGATTTGATTTGGCTGATGATCTACTCGTGCAGATGTAAAAGATGGATCATATATATTGTCTGGATTCAAAATGGGGAATGATATTACTTCCTTTTGGCAGCTGTCTGGCCATTTGAAAAATGTTTCCTGTGCTGAATGTGCACAGGATAATATGGTTCTTCATTGATGTGTGCTGAAAATAAGAAATTCTCTACCAAGTAAAGTGCTTTGCACTTACAGTCCTGACTCCTGTTTGCACTAAGGCTCTTTTGTGTGAGTCTGGAAGTATCTGAGCACTTGAAGCAAGGGCTCATTTTGCTGAAGATCTCCTTAGGTCAGAGCGAAGAGCTGTGAGTTTAATGGAGACTCAGTCACTAGAAGAAACCCAAGCTACCTCAGTGTCACCAGAGTTCTTGTTTTCCCTTGCTCATAGACCAGGACATGTTCCTATTCTGGGCAAGAGGAGACAGCTCCCCAGTGTCCTCACTTCTGTGTGCTGTGTTGAAAGCAGGAAAAATAAATGCAACAGCTGGTACATTAAGTTCATGCCTTCTAAATCACTTCACTGTGGTGATAACAGCCCTATCAATATCCTCTTTCACTTGTCTGCTACATAGTCTTTTTTGTTTGAGTATTTACAGGTCCCTTTTTGTCACAAGATTTCTCCAGCTGAAAGAACCACTGTCCATGTATTTCAAGTGAAAAGGGACATTTCTATTTTTATTTTAAGATTATGCTTCCGCTGTTGACATGGAGTATGCATGGTAATGGAAGTGTTAAAGGGGACGTTTGCATCTCTGTAGTGATTCTGGATAGAGGAAGGAATTGTTATCACATGCTGAAGGTTTGTGCCTTACCCTTAGTTCAGGTCATGCAGAACTAGGATAGCATTTCGGGTACAGTGTTGGGGTTGGGTTTTTTTTAGCTTTGGGCCATTCATATCCAGCTGCACTGTTGCTACAAAAAGCATTTTCCTAAACCAGAGGTTCACCCTCTGTTTCTGTCCTCTCTGCTGCTACTTCTCTGGCACATCAAACACAATTTTGTCTTTGTTCTCAAAGTTTTTCTTGGCCCAATCTCCCCCACCTATCTGTATTCCAGTACTGAGAAGGTGACTTCTGTCTCTGATCAGCCCAGTTTGACTCATGTTGTCACACTGTCACTTCACAGTCAGTGGTCTATCTATCTCCATCTAATCCCACGTCTCCTATTTAGCTTGTTAGAAGCTCTCTGGGGAGAAAGCTCTTGTTTTGTGATGGCAGCTAATGCAGTTAAGCCCTGGGACCCTACTGAGGATCCTACACTCTTTGAAAATATAAATTAATAAAATATGAATTAGTAAAAACAGTGTCACGCAGAGGGATGGGAAAGCAAGAGGAACTAAAGGAACACCCTGGGGGTCTCTACATTAGTCAGTAGTGGTGCCTAGTAGGAGCTGATAAGCAGAGAAATGGTGCTGAGTGTCCGCTGTACGAGGTGTGTACATTGTGCTGGGGGTTGTTTCCAGCTAGTTCTAGCCTGGTCCCACCGGCCAGAAGCTCCTTAACAGCTGGAGCACACCTTCTGGTTTTGTTTCATCTAAGGGGAATACAGTATGTGCTGTCTGAGACCGCTCTGTGATGTGAAACACCACAATTATTATTGTTGGGGGGTGTTGGGATGTTCCCTTCAGAAGTCTCCTCCTGAGCCAAACTATAGTGCTAATGTAGGCACACCCTCCTTATCTGTGTGTATTCAGTACAATTTGTCATTATGACATCAAATTACCAAAATGCATAAATATTACTCCAAGGTGATAATTTTATTTCTGATTGAGATCTGAATTATAAATTTACGTTCATCAGCCTAGAGCGATTTGTCAGAAGAGACAAATGATTTCCTTCTATATACATGTTTCCACTGACAGGAGTAGCTTCATGGAGCCCAGTGGATGGAGTATTATGAAAAAAACACTGGAGCTGGAGGTTCAGTTTAAACCTACAGTAGAAGACACTAAAGTGTGCCAACCAAGATCACCTTTAATGTAACAGATTTCAAAGATCTGTCTAGTCTTCTTGAATCATAGGCTACTTTGTTGCAATCTGGAACTGCAATATCTTATTCTTATTTTAAAATTTCACCATACTTTTCACCTAGCTAAATTCTGTCACTTACATAGCCAGCGGTGAATGGTGATGAAACTGGAGAGAACAGAGGAATAAAAGAGATACCTATGTAGGTGTCATCAAGAACTGTTACATATTTCTTATTTCATCATTTGACTTGTGATGATGTATGGATTAATAATTATCCATGCTGCCATTTATTTTTTACTATGACATGATAAGTAAAGCAAAATGCAACACTTCTGTTGGTACTGCCATACTTGCAGCCTGATATAACACAATGGAAGGATGAAATAAGATACACAAGCATTACTTCCCAATGCCTGTAAGACTGTAGTGAGCTGCAGATTTAGCTTGGTACCCGTATAGTTTTAAACTTGATTTAAAGTGAAAAATCCTCTATTTTTCAGTATGGTGCTCTTATTCCTGGGTTTTGAGTTTTGTTTTGTTTTTTTTTTTTTTTTGTTTTTTGTTTTTTGTTTTTTTTAAGTGATTTGATTTCTTTATTCTGCTAAGAAAGTTTAATAAAATCTGCAAAGTAATTTAAGCCTTAAATATCTGCTTGGTATGTTTCTTCAGCTAGTTAAAACATCGATTTCCATTTCTTACAGATACTAATTGCACAGAAGGTTGTGGGGATACACATGTGCATCTGTGTGTGTGTGTAATATCTTGCTTCCTCTTTTCAAAGCATTGTCCAAACACCAGCTAATTGATTTGACATGCTAAAGGAGAAATTCAGTGCAACCAAGTCATTTTGGTATGAAAGACATTTCCAGTCATCTCCGTTCAATAATTGCAACCACAACTTCAAAGATGATACAGATGCAAATTGAAATGCGTGATCTTGTTCTATCTGGATTTGATTTCTTTCCCCTTTTACTCTGAAATACTCATCCTCTCCTTACTGCTGGGATCAATGATGGCTGGGACTGCCACGTACAATGAAGCTATACAAGTCCAAAGCGATTGAATTTTACTCCAGGGATATAACTCCAGTTCCCTCTTCCTCTCCTTCAGTGGGACTGGCCCTAATTGTATGCATATTCTATGAGTTATATCCAAAATGTAGGCCTGAATCTCCTGGGAGGAGGATGGGGAATCATGATCCTTATCTTCTTATAGGCCCCATTCTGAGATCATCCTTCTCTTATCTCTTTCCAAATTCTATTCTTCCATATGGGAGTACAATAAATTGTTGTTGACTAGTGAATACCCCCACAACTCTTGCAGAAGATAAATCACACCACACATCTTGAAATTCCTAAGCCTATTCCACCAGTGAAAGATAGTGAGCATCAAGTCTGTACAGATGTAAGGTTTTTAATACCTTAGCTGGTCCAAACATTTTGCTGACTATGTGGAGTCCACCAGGAACTTTGAAATGACTGCTGATTTTACATGAAAGACTCTCAGATGCTATTGAAAAAAAAGAAGGCACTTGTGACCCTGTCTCCTCATTGTGGTACACATTAGAACGTGTCATGCTAGAAAGTTTCAGCAGTATTTTCTCCTGTGCTTGTGGAACACAGTGTCATGGCAGTGAACCATCATCTGCACAGAAGATGATGACTCTGGAGCAACTGTAAGCATCATTTTGTCTAATTGCCTCACCCATTTTCTGTCCATGTGTCTGACTCAGGAGCCAGCAGCAGACGTCTCGGAGTATGGCCGTGCATGGCAGTATGTGACATCACAGCTCTACCTCAGTGCATAACACCAGGGTAGAAAGTACTTGTTAGCACATGGATGCTGCAGGAAGAGGAGTATGGAGTATTGAGTATGGAGGAGACAGGAAGAGTCTAAACTTTGAGTGGACTTCAAGTGTAACAAATAGGGAAGATGTAACCAAAATATGCAAGAAAAGAGTTTGTAAAAGTGCTCACAAATTCTTGTGTTTCTCCAGAGCTCACAGGATTAGAGAACCATAAGCTTCCTAGGAACAGATCTTCTGGCACTTCTTTTTTCCAGCTAGATCAAATTCAGAACTGCCATTAAAATGTCACTTTTTTTTGCATTTTTCTGGTGCTCACAATTAACAACATGTAAAATTTTAGCACCTCATGCAGAAATTCAAAATCCATTTGAATCGCTGTAAGTAAAGGTGCGAGGGCTCTGCAGGAAGAGACAGCACAGCTGTGGCCGACGGGAGCTGCTGAGTTGACTTGGCTGCTTGAGCGAGGTTAGCAGAAGAAACACTGAGGTCATACTCATGTTCTTGCAGTAAGATATCTTTGCATCACTGCATTCAAAAGGCCACAAGCAGACAAGGCTATTCCATAAGAGCAGAAAAGTCACGAAGTCAATACTTTCACGCTCCTGTCATTTTTCCATAGACGTGCTATTTTTTTAATGCTTCAATATTTCAGTCAAACTAAAGTGCTCAGTAGGAAACAGCTGTTGAGTAACATCCTTAGTTTCCTACATGCATGTGCTGGTTTTGGCTGGGATAGAGTTAATTTTCTCCATAGTAGCTGGTATGGAGCTGTGTTTTGGATTTATGCTGCAAACAGTGCTGATAACACAGGGATGTGCTGAGCAGTGCTTACACAGAGCCAAGACCTTTTCTACTCCTCACCTTGCCCCACCAGTGAGTAGGCTGGGGGTGCACACGGAGTTGGGAGGTGACACAGCCAGGACAGCTGACCCCAGCTGACCAAAGGGATATTGCATACCATATGACATCATGCTCAGCATATAAAGCTGGGGGAAGAAGAAGGAAGAGGGGACATTCAGAGTGATGGCATTTGTCTTCCCAAGTCACTGTTAGGCGTGATGGAGCCCTGCTTTCCTGGAGATGGCTGAACAGCTGCCTGCCCATGGGAAGTGGGGAATTAATTCTTTGTTCTGCTTTGCTTGCATGTGCGGCTTTTGCTTTATCCATTAAACTGTCTTTATCTCAGCCCACGAGTTTTCTCACTTTCCCTTTTCTGATTCTCTCCCCCATCCCACTGGGGCAGTGGTGGGGTGGAAGTGAGCAACCAGCTGTGTGGTGCTTAGTTGCTGACTGGGGTTAAACCATGAAAATGCAGGTTTTTTGTTTGTTTGTTTGTTTGTTTGTTTGTTTGTTTGTTTTCCTTTAGATTCTAATTCCTAAAAAAAGGAAAAAAGGAAAAACGAAACTATGAGTTTTCTTTGACTTCCAAGATATGGGCTTCCTGTGCCATGTTTTCTGATGGTCAGAGTTACCTTGGGCTCTCCTGGAGCACTTGGGGCTAATGTAACCACCACTACATCAAGCCTCACTAACAGAGCTCTACAGGTCTTTGGGGTGTGAACGGGGAGACTGGAAGAGATAAGCGTGATTCTGTGGCCCAGGAACTATGAGGGGACAATGTTGTCTGAAAATGGTCATGCAAAGTTTAGTTTGTTTTGTGTATTTTTTCCATTGTACTTTGAAAATAAAGAGAGACCTTAGATTTTGGCCAGTATAATAGCACTAGGCGGCTAAAGAAAAGAGGTCCTTACTTCTGTATGCTCACATTGGTATAAAGCTGCAAGAGGGAGAAACGAATTCACTTGATACCACTGGTGTATGAATCCTATTGGAGGGTGGAAGGGCTGTGAGTTCATAACCATCACCTTACCCACTCCCAATTGTACTAATGATTGTTGTGGCATTTAAAATTTTGGCAAACTGCCTCAAATGGCGCATTCAAAGCCAGCTTCACACTGCAGAGAGAGCCCTGTTAGACAACCTGATGAAAATAGAGCAACAATGACTTCAATGGGCTTGCACAAAACAAAAGCTTTGGGCCCTTGGTGGCACTTTTCTTTTTTCTTTCTTCCTTTTTCCATTTTAAATTGAGTTAATCTATGGGTAATTTCATTTAAAGACATTCCAAAGTGCCTTATCCAGGCCCAAATCGAGATTGCCTCAAGGGATTGATTTCTGTCAGCTGCTCTTCTGGGTTCATCAGAAGCTGTGGTACTGGTGGACTGGATTTCTGGCCCTGCATTCATCATCTGGGGCTTGGCGCTTTCAAGGGTTCCCAGACCTCTGGCCAGGCTGCAGCAATGGACCGGAGATGCATCAAACCCTGAGCAATTGCAGACCAAAGCTGGTGTTATTCTGCTTAGTTTCACCACTGCCTAGCTCTGGCCGGCTGTGAATGACCTGTATAGGATTTTGCAAAGAGATTGCTTTTTCCTACCAAATAAAAAGAGAAATTAAGTACCTGGGGGAAAAAAAAAAAAAAAGTTATTTAACTCAAAGAAAATAAGTCTTTCCTTTCCCTTTGCATGCAATCTTTGAAATGAGTTTTTATTTGAAAATCACTGCTGGCCATGTGTCCCCTTTGCACAAGAGAAGATCTATTTATCTGTCAAAATTTTATTTCACAGTTCTTTTCTTTGTTAAAAAGAAGTCCTTTTCTTTGTTAAGGAAAAAGACAACATAATTAATTTTGTTGTTAGGACAACTATGAAGAAAACAAAGCAGAGGAAGCAAAAGATTATAAAGGGGGGGGGGGAAAGCTGCTTCTCCCCAACTCTTTCACTGAGTTACAACAGATAAACTTCCCAATAAGTTTTCTTTCAAATTCCTCCTCAGGATACAAGTGTATTGTGTGCTATATTTCACAGGCAACAGCTTGCTGCTGGCTTTTAGCTTCATCCCACCTCAGTAAGCGTTGAAGATGGGGATGAAGATGGCCCTGGCCTCATCATGCTATCGCACAGCAGCAGTAGGTCAGTGTCTGCACACCGGTTTGGGTCAGGAGCGCTGGTTTGAAGGGTATCTCCTGCTTGTGCCAGCAAACCAAGCTCTGCTTTACATTACAGAGTAGTCTCGGGTTGCAATGTGATGGAGAGTGCATCCAGTGTGCTTCAGCTGTTATAGGCAACCTGGAGCTCATTAGAAGGAAAATCTATGAAATATATTCAGTGCTGATGTCCTCATTTTCAGCCACTCATCATTCCTAGGAACACCCTCTGTCCTTTCCAAAACCACCTGTCACAGAATCACTGAATCACAGAGCGGTAGGGTTGGAAGGGACCTCTGGAGATCATCTAGTCCAACCCCCCTGCTAAAGCAGCATCACCTAGAGCAGGTTGCACAGGATCACGTCCAGGCGGGTTTTGAATATCTCCAGAGAAGGAGACTCCACAACCTCTCTGGGCAGCCTGTCCCAGTGCTCGGTCACCCTCAGACTTAAGTTTTTCAGCACATTCAGACAGAACTTCTTGTGTTCCAGTTTGTGCCCATTGCACCTTGTTCTGTCACTGGGCACCATGGAGAAGAGTCTGGCACCTTCCTCTTGACACCTGCCCTTTAGATATTTATAAGCATTGATGAGATCCCCTCTCAGACTTCTCTTCTCCAGGCTAAACAGACCCAGTCCCCTCATCATCTTTGCAGCCCTCCGCTGGACTCTCTCCAGTAGTTCCCTGTCTGTCTTGAACTGGGGAGCCCACAACTGGACACAGAACTCCAGGTGTGGCCTCACCAGAGCAGAGTAGAGGAGGAGGAGAACCTCCCTTGACCTGCTGGCCACGCTTTTCTGAATGCATCCGGGGATGCCATTGGCCTTCTTGGCCACAAGGGCACATTGCTGGCTCATGTCAACCAAGATGCTTTTGCTACCTGGATGGAATTGAGGCTATTGCAGGTTATTTCTGAATGAAAAGGGCAATTATTCCTGTGGTCCTTTGAGAGGTAAGAGAAGGAATATGGAACAGCATTTCTTTTCCATGCTTGTAGTGTTATAATTTGATCTGTATTTAAATCTGAAAGACTAGAAAGCAACTTTACAGTGCTGCTCTCTGGCTAGCTGGAAAGTCCACCGCAGGGGTACTTTGCATTGTTTGCTGTTAGTTGTCTTTTTTTTTTTTTTTCACCCTTCCTGAGGTAAAGATTATATTGGAAGGGATTTGCTTTTGTTGTTTCAGCAAGCTGAGCCAACTGGCAGCCAGTTTGGTGTTTATATCGCAGTTGTTTCTTCTCCAGGGCACAGATTTTAGCATTGCGCAAAATGATATTATGTTCAGATCAGGAAAAATACTTTCCTCTCCATCGCAGATATAAAAGTGACAGCCTGTGGGAGGTGAGATCTGTCTCAGGTGTGGGTTGCTCTAGGAAACACCTGGATGTTGTAGACATAGTTTAATGTTGCTGATGGTTTAGATATGGAAAAAATTATGCAGAGACGAGAGTAATTTTTCCTTGTGTAGCATATACACAGTATTTTGCAGCCTCGTTGATGATGTTCCAAAGGAAATGTACAAAATAAAAACTGAAAACCAAAATCCCAACAAAAATATTCTGAGTAGCTTTACTCTCTCCATGATAAAACTAATTTGGGAAACTTGTAGCCAGTTTCAAGTTCTTTACTGCGTGAATGGCTCTATAGGATAAGACTTAAAGACTACCTGCTGCTCAGTGCATCTTCCAAGATTTATTCTGCAACCACAGACCAGCTCCCGAGAAATGTCCATTCCTGTATGGATAAACTTACGGTAAAGTAAAAAATCTGGTGTGATGGTATTGATTATGGTGTAGAACATGGCGCTTTAAACCACACTACAAAAAGTACCAAAGTTCCAAGGGAGTAGTTTATGGGGAACTGGTAAGTGCTAAGATCTTAAAGTTGAGGTGATATTCTAAGAAAAGACTTAGAGGGGAGACTCTAAGAAAAGACTAGAGAGGGGAGTACATATTACTGTGGTTGTGGTTGCTTGTGATGATGATGCAGCACTCTGAAATATCCATTTTAGTTACATTTTTCAAGAGTTTCTGGCTTCAGGCCCAAGTGTTCACAGTAATTAATCTTTCTAATATAAAAATAATCAAGACTTTAAGCTGATTTGAAGAAATAGAATAAAATCTGTCACCGTGACGATTTCAGTGGGGCCAGAACGCGGTGGCTGTAAACTGGCACAGGTCCATGGAGCCTCACCCAGCTTTGCTGCAGCGTAACAACGAGCTGAATGATGCTTTCAGTTTGTTAACTGGCTGGCGTAGATCGTGTATCCATCCAGGGAACATGATGTGCAGAAGTTGCAGCTTGGCTCTGGATGAATACCAGTGCTCTGTGAATCATTGCTGAATCCCACGTACTCATGAGCCAAGTGGGCCTGGGAAAAGCCATGTCAGTTTTGCTTAGTCCAGGTTTCCAAGGTGTTTTTGGAATGTGTAAGTTTCTGCCCTTTTTGGACTCCACAACCACAAAGCCCGTGCTAAGCTGGGTATCTCTCTACGCTTGATTAGCATTTTCAGCCATTGTGTACCCAATATACAAGGCAGACGGTATTATCAGAAGAGTTTCTCAAACTTCTCAAACACATTCACTTTTATTAATAACAACAACAAAAAAAAAAGGTGCTAGAGAAGTTACAGACCCCTTTTCTAGACTCCCCACTCCCCGCTCCAATTCTGACCTCATTCTTCCTGTGAGTCTTTCCTTGGAGAGTGTCCTAGGCTTGGCGGGTTCACTTCTCTTTTTTCTTCCTCCAGGTTGGTCTTCTGGCATGTGGTCTGGATGCTCTCTTTTGTCAGTCAGATTTCCTTCCTGAATTTAACTCTCTTTTGCTGATCTTTTTGCCAAGCTTTTACACAGCTGAATTTCAGCCACCAGATGGACCCATCCCAACAAATCACTGTCCTCAGAACTGGCTGGGTTTCTGAGCTATTCAAGGTGGCCTTGATAGGACTCGTGCTGATGATCCTCTATCAGGTGTTTCCCTGTCTTCTGTTTCCCCGTAGTGGAATAGAAAACATTGTTGTTATTTTTACAGTGAAGAAATTGCCACACAAAATGAGGTTCACAATGCAAACAGGCATGTACAATTATGTGCAGAGATGCTGCACTCTGCTGCACGCTCTTTTTAACAACAAATGAGTAACAGATACATATGTATTCATGTGCAAAAAAGCAGAGCCTCATTCTTTTAAACTTAGGCAGCTTTTTAAATGATATGCACTTAAGTATAGAGAATATCAAAGTGAACAGGCTAACTTATAGTCCCTAGCATAACACAGGGCTGTCCCTACTGAATGAGGTTTTTCACAATACAAAAAAAAGACACTATTTCCAGGAAAATATAAAAAAGTATGCCTAAATGATGTCTCCTTATAGTGAAATTTTATCACTTCAGGCAAAATATACCAGTTCAGATTTATCCATAAATACGAAGAATTAAAACTAATTTGTTCTTAAAAATAATTTTTAAAAGGACACTTTGGAATATGATGCATTAGCTGTTACCGTACTAATTTATGATGTGATCTTGCTCTCTTTCAACTGAGTAGTAACTCTTACAGACTCTGGTGATTGTAACACAGTACTTTAGCTGGTAACGAACAAACTGTAATCTTCGAGTAGTCTACACTTCACTCAAGAATAGAAAAGCTCTAGTGTAATATTCATTCTGTCACCTTTCATAGTAGGTAAAGATGTGTTTTGGCACAAGGTGCCTCTAGTCACTAAATACCTGGCCCCTAGCCCAGAGAAGTTAAATTTCTGACCAAATATGTTACATGCTGTTGTCTGTGGCTCTATCATGAGGATAATTGCTTGAAATTGCTTCTGCCTCTGCTCAAGCAGCTTGGAGCTACAAGTCAAAGCTTAATTGTACCTAGGGACCCCAACCACTGGGCCATTGGCAGTCATTGAAAATATTCCCATTTGGCTCCCTAGGCTTTGCATCTTGTCTTGGGTTACCATGGTAAAGTCTCACAGTATATCTTCTTGTATCAGCAACAGGAGAGTATTCCAGGGGTTGATATTGAGGGTTATGTTGTTCAGTATCACTGGACAGTGAGTGCACCCTCAGCAAATTTGCGACGACACTGAACTAGGGGGAATGACTGACATAGCCCCTCAGTCCAGTGACCTCAGCGAAGTTGGCTGCACCAGCAAAAACCCTATGAGGGTCAGTAAGCACATCTAGAGGAATAACCCCCTGGTCTGCTGTAGTTTGGGAAGTGACTGTCTCAATGACAGATCCTGGTGGTGGATGCCAGGTTGAACATGAGCCACTGCTGCACTCTTATTGCAAGCAAAGCAGACTTCAAACAGATACATTATGAGGTCAGCAGATCAAGGGAAGCTACTGTCGTGCTGGGAGGGTGCAGAAGTGGAACAGGTTATCCAGAGAGGTTATGAAGTTTGTCCTAGGAGGATTTCAATGCCATGTTAGGCAAAGCTACAGCTGACCTCATCTATTTGATAATACTCTTGCTGTGGGTGGAAGGTCGGACCACAGACTTCATAGGTCTCTTCCAAACAATGCTTCTATGATTCTGTAATTTTAACTATGATATACCTTTAATTATACATCACAAAGCACTGGATAATAAGACCAAAATGAAAACATACTAAAAAAGAAACAAACAGACCAAATACACAGCAGTACAGAGCTAAATAAAACTAACACTGGAAATTCATTCATACTAAAAACAAATCTACCCTTTGGCTGCTGAAGGGACATCTTGAAAAATATAGGCAGAAGGAGATAAAACACAAGGCAGAGGGAGATAAAATTACATGAAACAAGAGGAAGGATTCCTGTAAGTCAAAGTTATTAAGAACATCAATACCATTGCAGCAAACATTTCTCTCATGAAGGTCCCCATGCTGGCTTGAACAGCAGCTCTGGAAGTGAAAGGTAGAATATCCCTGTTCATTTTCATGCCTTTGTGTATAAAACTTGGTGTGTTAATTTGGCATTCAGTACATTTGTCTTCACATAAATCTGCATAATGGAGTGAAAGACTTACTCCCTTTGCGGCCTAATCTCTCAACCTCATCTCTGTCTGAAATAGGCAGGAAATTGCACTGATGGCAAAGATCCCTGTAAAGTAGTATGTGGTAAGATAATGGAGGCAGAAAGCAGAGGTTTCTTGCTGAAGCCAGACTGGTATGGCAATCTTCACACACGTTAAGTCACTTAGGTGAACATGAGCACCTTTATCCTGGCACACTATGCTTGGGGATTGGTCTACAGAGTGAAAAGGTTCATGGATAACATGTTCAAAAGTGTCCCACAGCCAGATCCTGAAAGAATCTGAGTGAAAATGCAAATGATGCAAATGAAAACGTAACATGAAAATGCTAATGACTGCCTAGTCAGGTTTCCAAAAGCAGCTAAGGAAATTATGTATTAATTATGTATTAAGTTTCTCCAAGTGGTAGAGGAGCC
>VXBL01006967.1:0-11998 GCA_013400195.1 Aramus guarauna | reverse complement strand
TTCCCGGGTTTCGGTGACAGGCTCCTTTGGGTCTGCCATGGTGGACGCTATTCAACATCACGTTTCAATTCACTTTAAGAAAGACATGGAGTTTATACATCTGACACGGTTTAGGCCCAGCCAAGCACCACGTGGCCGCTTGCTCACCCCTCCCCCAGTGGGGTGGGGAGGAGAGCGGACAAACAAAGGCAAAAGCCTGCTGGGTTGCGGTAAGGACAGTTTACTGGGAGAGCAAGGGAGAGGGAAACAATCAACAACAGTACTAATAACAGGTACTAATAACAAGGAGTGCTAACAGAAAACAATTTACCGATCCCACGACCGACTGGACCCTCAGCCCACCCTGGAGCCATGCCGAACCTGCCCCTCCCCGCCTAGCCCCCTTTTATGGTGAGCATGGCGTCACATGGTATGGAATAGCCCCCGGCCAGCCTGGCTCACCTGGCCTGGTTCCTTGTGAAATTAACCCTATCCTAGCCAGAGCCAGGACAACATCTTTATGGATCAGTGTGTAATTCCCCTGCGCTTCAGTACCCCGTTGGTAATCTGCAGACCTAAAATGTCAATAAGCTTTGTTTGAGCCTTGTATGTAATAAATGCTGAGCAAATTCTGCAAACATATTAGAGACATATAGAGGAGAGGATGTCTCAAAGACAATAAACTATTGATCAAGTCTTTGCTCTTTTGATCTCTATAGCAACCCTAGTGTTGACTAATCATATGTTATGCTTCTATTTACCATTTACTGGACCATTAGAAAAAATAATAGGACTGTTTTTTCTTTCTTTTTCTTCTTTCTTTCTTGCTGGGGTCTCATGATTTTGGAGGAAAGGACTACCTGTATGTCTGATTCACAACATAATAGGTCACCAGGTTCTAACACAGAGAAACAATGTAACTGAACTTAGACCAGCCATGTGAATCAGAGAGCATATTATCAATGTTCTTTTGGTTTGAAGGACTATGCAGAAAATGCATTATGCACTGGCGAGAGAGAGGTAATAGGAACTGCACTGGCTTTTTCAAAACAACACAGCAAGGCCTTTAGAGTTTGCCCAGTCCATTAAAGGACCACGGAGAACTTCACGTGAAACTCCTCCAACTACCTGTTCCACATAGAAGTGAAATCAGATTTAAAATTGTTCTGTTATTTCACCTTTGTGCTCAGACTGCCACTAAAGGCAACACAGACTGATTTTCCAAAGGTCTGTTGATGTTTAAATACATAAGCAGGCATCTGTGAAGATTTGAAAAATTGCTGAAAATCCCACTAGGAGATTATTTGTGAGTAGGCACGTCTGAATTCCTGGATAAAGCTATTTGCTTGCATGTTGCTAATATTGCTGTTTCTCCCATATTCTCCGTGCATTAGAGTATTAGACACCTGCAGCATCAGGCAATAGAATAGCAATTTTTTAAGTGAGAAAATACTGCCGGTTAATTTTGTTGTCTTTGTGAGGGACAATGAAAAGCAGGGGAGTAAAAGAAAGTACTCACCAATGAGGTTAGAGAATAGAAAACTTGATTTGTAATAAGAAGAACAAAATGCTTTATTCGGGATCAGTGTGACTACTAATGGCTTCTCCAGCAGAACTTACTTTCCACAGCAGCATCACATGCAGATGCCATCTCCGTTCTTCAGGAAAGCAAAGTTTTACAGGTTCAATGTCTTGATACATAGCATTTATACTTGTTGAAGAACTATGCTGAAGTAGCAAGAAGCCAAATGGCTTCTGTCTGGCTTAGGAAGTGATGAGCGTAGACAGAGGAACTTCTGTGCAGGTGGGATCAATATGTGTAGAAACATTTTTCGCCAGCTGGTTTACACTGGGCTACAGAACAGGAGCTGTTTACTCAGCATCATATAGGACTGCAGGTCAAATACATAAAGAAAAACGCTTATTCAAAAAAGCAAGGGCAATCTGGTGCCAAAAGGGTGATTGGACAGGGAGACAGGATTCTTTGATGCTGATTGCAGTATGCCAAAAGTCCGTGTTTGGATTACAACAGAGGAAATAGGTGGGAGTCGTGGCATAAGCAACACCTACTCTCGGGCGTTGCCATCTGCTTAAGCTAATAGTTTTTAAGCACACTGGTGTCATCATTTGAAGTTGTTTTTGTGGATGTCTACTGGCTGTCAAGGTCAGGAACAGGGAATTCAAAGTGTAGTTTCCTTTTTGGCTAAATAGAGGCTGGCTTTCAGAAGAAATCAACTCCATGCCAGCTTTGTGTGCGTGTGTGAGATTGAGGTACTGAAGACGTAACACCCACATCTGTCTCATAAAGTCCCCGATCTCAAACATGTGGGAGGGAAAGTGGGGGTGAGTATCATGTATTTGCCTAGCCCTGTAAGGAACAAACTCAGACAATTCCATGGGGTTTTTTGAAGGTGCAGGAGGATTTCTTTTGGCAGGGGGTGGGGGGTGGTGTGTGTGTGTGTGTGGGGGGGTGCGCAACCTGGTGAAACCTTTTTAAAATGTTGACTTCCACCTTTATTCTGGTAATCCAGAGATAACAAGAGGCTTTTAGCAATCTGCTTGAATGAGACAAAAATAAGCAAGCTGTATACAGCATAAGTAAAATTTTGCAATGGGAACAAACTGCTTAACATCCTAACAGAAACACTGTCATCACCATGTTTATGAGAGGCAGAGAAGCACTTTTCCTGCCTTCCCAGCATCTGCTGATCATAGCTAGCAACCAGTTACTGAACTTTCGGGATAGCGTTTGCCAGGAGGTCCCTGAGATGGCTGAGATAGGTTGCAGCCGACACCACTCTTCCTGTAAGTGTGCCTTCACACCATGGACTTGTGACTCAGAAAGGACCATTGAGAGCTCCCAGCTCTGGTGAAAACAGCCAGACTGATTTATAGGCTGAACTCTTCACATGTCCTGTCAACATGGCAATGGCTACCCAGCCTCATCACATGAAGTGCTGACATTTCTGGGAATTCATTTGCCTCCCCTCTTAGCCTCTAGTAGCTTTCATTTGCATACATTGTTCTGCAGGACATGAAATGAACTATTGATATTTACATCATTATCAGGGTGCTATAGGATTCCTGTTTGATGAGTATTAACTCTGTTTACTCAAAACCAAAGTTGCTATGTCTAGGAAGGGCCCTTACACCCACCATTTGCCCCAGAAGATGTAGGAATCCCACTATGCATTCAGGGCACGATTTGATCCGAACCTTTGTCCTGGTTTTGGCTGAGATACAGTTAATTTTCCTCCTAGTAGCTATTATAGAGCTGCGTATTGGATTTAGTATGAGATTAATATTGATGACGCACTGATGGTTTTAGTTGTTGCTTGGTAGTTGTAGTGTTTACACTAAGTCAAGGACTTTTAAGTTTCCCATGCCCTGCCAGGTGCACAAGAAGCTGGGAGAGCATAGCCAGGACAGCTGCCTCAGACTGGCCAAAGGGATATTCCATACCGTATAACCTCATGCTCCGTATATAACTGGGGAAGCTAGCTGGGAGGTGGAGAAACAGATTGGGCATCGGGCTGGATTTTTTCATCTGCATGTGGTGAACAGTTGCATTTGTGCACCACTTGTTGTATTATTGTTGTTGTTATTCTCTTCCTTTGTTATCCTATTAAACTGTCTTTATCTCAACCCACGAGGTTTTTTTTTCTTCCCATTCTCCTCTCCATCCCCTTGGAGGGGGGGAGGGGGGAGCAAACGGCTGCGTGGTGCTTAGTTACCGGCTGGGGTTAAAACTTGACCGCCCTTTTTGGTGCCGAACGTGGGGCATGAAGGGTTGAGATGATAACAGATCTGACCAGAGGATGTTAGAAGAAATTTGTTATAAGCATTTATTATATTAGTTTAATCACCACTTGTCCACAGGTCACAATGTTGTTTTATTTGTTCTCAGAGTTGTTTTACCTAACACCTTACTTACTTACTTGAAGCACATACTGATTATCAGTGTTTATGTGTGGTTTGTCACCTCTGGGTGTTGGATTAAGGTTATCACTCTGCTGTTTGGTGTATTACTCGCTTATGGTATGATAAAATCATTCATAGTCAGACCAGTTTTGTAGTTGTATTCAGCAGCAGCTGAATCTCTATTCTGCGGTGGTGGAGCAACAGTGATGGTTTCATCTCTGTACTTTGGAAGCCGTCTGTTGGAAGCTATTAATAATTACATCTCTTACTTTTTCTCCTTGGAGAGCCTGTATACGGGGGAGACGCCTTCCTTCACCTTACCCTTCTTCTCCAGGCTAATTACAATAGCTCTTGAGAATGTTGAATATCCTTGGGATGTTCAGATCAGCATGCTTCTGTTGCTAGGTCTCCTGAATGTGGTTCAGGTCTTGTTTAGGGTTAGACAGCTACGCTATTTGAGAATACCACGCAGAGATCAACTTGGTGACAGGCGCTGTGGCTTCTCGAACCCCCATGACAGGCACTGCAGCTACTCCAACCCCAGAGATAAGCATTGCAGCTGAAAAAACCCATGCTGGTATCAGTCGCCCCTGTACAGAAGAAGAAATGGACATGAAGTCAGCTCATTTAGTGAAGGATGGGGAAACAGGGCCCCCACAAGAACAGGAGGAAGAGATATAGTGCCTGATCCCTATCACTGAAGGATCTGCGAGATATGCAAAAAGATTTCAGTTGTTGATTAGGCGAGCAACTTGTCATGTGGCTGCTTCAATGCTGGGATAGCGGGGCCAGAAGCCTGGAATTAGAGGGTAGGGAAGCCAAGCAGCTGGGATGCCTGTCTAGGTAAGGGGACATTGACAAGGTGATTGTGATTATCTATAAAGTAGAATTTTCCACTTTACAGGGACAGAAATGTGTTTGGGTTCGCACTTAGACACTGTTTAATTTGGGGCTAAATGCACTACCTTGCTTTGCTAACGACTATACCTTTGAAGAAGAGCCGAAAGACTGATAAAAACCATGCTTTGCTAAAGAGTATCCTTGAAGAAGGATATATATTCAGAAGGGAATATATTCTTTAACTGAGGACAAGAAAGAAAAGGGAAAAGAGTATTTGTGTTGTACTGATTGTAAGATGGGAAAAAACAGGTTAGAAGACATGGAGGAAGATGTTCAGCTATTGGTAGTCCCCCCGAAACAATTAGAATCAGATTCCACAAGTGAGGCGGAACAGGAAATTACTGGTTCTGTTTCTGGAAGAACTAGGGGACTGGAGAGCTGTACTCCAGGCCCCTCCTAGACAGGCTGTAGGACCCGAAGGAGCCCAGGTGTACGTTCATGTACCATTTACCGCTTCTGACTTGTTACATTGGAAACTGGCAGTTGGGTCTTACCGGAATAATCCAGAGGGAATGTATAGCACTGTTAAGACTGTGATGATGACGGATGATTCTAATTGGAGAGATATACAAGCCCTTATGGAATATTTGTTTACCCATGAGGAAAGGAGGACAGTCTTAGAAATAGCTAGGGAAGGATTGTACCAGAAGCATGGAGGAACTGATCCCTAATGCTGACATAAGGGAAGATCCAAGATGGGATCCTAATACAGATAAAGAATTACAGAGAATAAAGGAATACCAAGAACTAATTCTGTACGGAATTCAAAAGGGGGTAGAAAAAAACCCCCAAATTTACCTAAGTTGCATGAAATAAGGCAAGGAGACAAAGAAAACCCACCTACTTTTTATGAAAGATTGTGTGAGGCAGCTTGAAAATGGACAGATTTGGATCCGGAGGATGTTAGCAATATGGAATCGTTTAATATGTTGTTTATTGGTCAGTTGGTGTCAGGCATTAGAAGGAAACTGCAAAAGGTGGATGGTGTGGACAGAAATTTCACAATTAATGTCGATTGCATGCAAAGTGTATAATAATAGAGAAGAAGTAGAAGAAAAGGAGAACCGAGGGTGAGCCAAATTGCAGGCTTCTTTACTGGCTCCCTGACAGAAGGACAGGGAAGAGGAGGTGTACAAGGAGGATTCCGAGGCAGAGGGCGTGGAGGTAGCAGAGGAAGCTGCTGTGAAACTTTTCTAAGAACAAATCAGGGTGCCTATCGTAAGCAGAAGGGTCATTGGAAAAGGGAATGTCCGTGTCTTTTGACTAGCTGAGAGGAAGAGATAGAGGAAGCTGTCAGGATAATGGCAGAGATTGGATTAGATTGAAGGGGACCGGAGGAATCCATTGAAGTTTCCCCAGCTGATCCTCTGGTTCCAGTTAAGCTGGGGACTGAAAGAATAGATTTTCTGATTGATAGTGGAGACACCCATTCTGTATTAACTAGTTGTAAGGAACCATTAAGTAAGACTTAGATAAGCGTTGTTGGTGCTACAGGGAAGAAAACTGTGAGGCCATTTTTACAGCCTATGGAACTTGCATTTGGGGATACTAAATTAACACATAAATTCCTCTATATGCCAGGATGCCCTTTACCATTACTTGGACGGGATTTACTCTGTAAATTAAATGCACAATTAACCTTCTCTGAAGGTTCTGTTCAGTTACATATTCCCCCAGAGAACGCATGGAGAGCTCAGATATGCCTCTTGACTGAGAAGAACCCTAGGAGATATTCCTGATGAAGTATTGGACATGGTAATACCTACAGCATGGTTGCCAGGAGCTCCAGGACGACGAGCCAAGAACGTGACTCCGGTAAAGATTCAACTGAAACCAGGAGCCCAGCCGGTAAGAAAGAAACAATATCCTATTAAATCGGAGGTTCGGAAGGGACTGGAACCTACAATAAATTCTTTTTTAGAACACAGACAGCTAAGGGAATGTCAATCAGAATTTAATACTCCAGTTTTGCCTGTAAAGAAACCTCACTCCCAAGAATGGTACAAGATTTACAAGAAATTAATGCAAGAACTATAGATGTCCACCCTGTGGTTCCAAATCCTTACACCCTCCTTGCCTCAATTCCTGACAGCAATACTTATTTTACAATACAGAACTCGAAGGATGCTTTCTTTTGTACACCTGTGGACAGACAGAGTCAGACCATTTTTGCTTTTGAATGGGAAAACCCAACTACAGGATGGAAGATGCAACTCTGTTGGACTGTCCTTCCCCAAGGATTCAGAAATAGCCCCACCTTGTTTGGTAATTCATTGGCGAAGGAACTAGAACAATGGCACAGTGAGTGTAATACCATCACACTGTTACAGTATGTAGATGACTTGTTGATTGGTTCTGACACCTGTGAAGAGTGTTTGGAAGCCATAATCAGCTTGCTTAATTTTCTATCTTTACCTGGCTACCAAGTCTCCAAGAAGAAAGCCCAGATAGGATCAGAAAGGGTCCAATATATGGAATTTGAAGTTGTGAAAGGATGGATTCACAGATTGGTAGGGGTTGGGAGGGACCTCTAGAGATCATCTAGTCCAACTCCCCTGCTAGAGAAGGATCATCTGGAGCAGGTTGCACAGGATTGTGTCCAGGCGGATTTTGAATATCTCCAGAGAAGGAGACTCCACAACCTCTCTGGGCCACCTGTTCCAGTGCTCGGTCACCCTCAAAGTGAAGAAGTTTTTCCTCATATTCAGATCGAACTTCCTGTGTTCCAGTTGGAACTTGCTGTTCCAACTTGAACTTGAATTCTGCCACCTTACTCCCAATTCTGAGTCTGATGAACTGCAACATGATTGTGTAGCCACTCTTGAACAAGTGTATTCCAGCAGGCCGGACCTACAAGATGAACCCCTACCTGATGCTGAAGCCGAGCTCTTCACTGACAGCAGCAGTTACGTGTTGGAAGGAAAACGAAGAGCTGAATATGCAGTGGTTAACAAATAATCAAACAACAGAAACCAGAGCACTGCCTAGGAATATGTCCGCTCAAAAGGCAGAATTGATAGCACCGACAAAAGCTTCAGAGCTGAAGTCATGGAAAAAGGGTCAATATATATACTGATTCTAAATATGCTTTTGGAGTGGTGCATGTGCATGGGGCAATTTGGAAAGAGAGAGTACTGTTAAACTCACAAGGAAATCCAATAAAATATGGGACAGAAATGATGAAGCAGTTCTTCAACCAAAAGAGGTTGCAATAATGCATTGTAAAGCTCACCAAAAGGGAAACAGTGAAGTTATAAAAGGAAATTGTAAAGCAGTTGGTGCTTTAGCTAAAGAAGCAGCCATGAGGGAGTCCAACTTAGAAGGAGCTTTAATTCCAGGATCTCATTTAGAACTGTTACCACCAAAATACACTGAAAAGGAAAACCAGTTGGCAGAACAATTGGATTGCTTCAAAAATTATGAAGGTTGGTGGGTGACACTGTAAGGCTCTGATAATGAGTGAATGTCGCAAACATTCATCTTGACCAAGGACAGAACCTGCGGAGGCAGGATACCGTCTTGTGAGCCCATTTCCCTATTCCTGAAACATGTAGACAAAAGACCATCCATGTCCTGCGCGTGCGTGCCTGTGAAAGGTCATTACTTGGTCAACCTCAAAGGAGGGGGACTGTGAGACTCTCAAGACCACCACAACCCACTGACTCATTTAAGGAGCACTCCTAAGCACATACTGCTCCTGCTCAGTAAGGACAGACCCCCCCCACCTATGGAACAGGCACATTGGGTTATAAAAAGAGGAAGCATAAGTTTTCAGCGCGCGCCTGCCACCTGAGAACTACAACTATGAGCAGAGAACATTGCTGCATCCAAGGGTGGTGATATCTTTTCTCTGTTCCTCCCTCTCTTTCTCCCTCTCTTTTCCTCTCTGTCACTCTCTTTGTCTCTGACTTCAGTTGTGGCACATTAGGGTAATATCGTTACAAGTTTTGCTAAGCCATTATCTTCTTAGCTCCGCTAAGTTTTAAGTATTGTCATGATTTTTGCCAAGCCTCTATCTTTTGTAGTTCTTCTGAGTTTTACGTAAATTTGGGATTTGTTTGAACCTCTAGAGTAATCGTCGTTATTCCTGATTATCACGCAGAAAATTCAAAAGTTAACCTCACCCTAACCCACCAAGTGGGACGTGACATTAAATTGATGTCACAGATGGGATTCTCTGTGAGAAGCGGTAAAGAGGTTTCGTAAAGGGGATATCAGCCAGAGTGCTGAAGAAAGGAGAACTGATTTTTGGTTGAAGCCAAAATGTCTGTCAATAGGTCATGGCAATCAAGGATAAGCCTGATTTTGACTGCTCCCTGCTGTTGTATTTGTTGAAGAGCTATAAAGCTTGCCTGGCCTCAAAAGGGTGTAGCTGGACTGAGGGACACTGGCAGTCCCCAACAACTGTAGCAGAACAGATAAGAGACTTGGGAAAAGAAGATAAGTTAAGGCCTGGAAAGGGAAAGGCTGTGGTTTGCGGTGTCTTGGGACCTGCATTGATAGCTGCCTAGAAGGACAACTACATTGTCAAACAAGCTGAACAGAAGGCAAATGAATCCCTCCAGGAACTGGCTTAAAAACTACAGGCAGAATTGGAAGCAGAATGGGTGAAACAGCAACTAGCCGAAAAAGCATTAGCGGACGAGAAAAGAATCACAGAAAACTTGAGGGGTAGCCTGCAAGATGTTTTTGTGAGGGAGAGAGAGCTAAAGTTGCAGCTCTCTGGGGACCTTGAGAGCGAACCAGGATTTTCTAGCTTATCAAAAGAAGCCGACCTCATTGCAAGGGAGGTTGCCCCTCACTATCCATGGGAGAAGCTGGGGGTGGTGACAGAACCTGACCCTACTCCCAAGCTCCAGCCACTTATTAAAACTGAAGTCGTGTATGATGGCGAAGACGCAGAACTCGCCATTACCGCTAAGGAGATACTTATACCGTTACTGAATTGGCAAAACCATGCGGGACATGGTTTATTATGACCTGGGCAATGTTCAGTTACCCACAG
The DNA here is from genome assembly GCA_013400195.1 of Aramus guarauna. Lineage (NCBI taxonomy): Eukaryota > Metazoa > Chordata > Aves > Gruiformes > Aramidae > Aramus > Aramus guarauna. The sequence continues at coordinate 2,193 of VXBL01006967.1, read as the reverse complement.
ATCCTGGTGAAGTCCACTATCCCTGACCTATATACCAGAGTTCTGTACAGAGTGTACCACGAGTACCGGTACTGCCCTGGTACCAGCCTGGTAGTTGTCACCAACAGCGAATGAAGTGGCTGGCCAACTCTGGCAATATCAAGAAAGTATCTCTTCCTACCTGTGGGCCTGTGTCTTGGCTGTGGAAAGACTGTCCAAAAATCCAAAAACCTGTAGGAGAAACTGTCCCCAGAGGTCTGGCAACTCAAGAAGTATATGTCCAGTTCCCAGCTTGTACAGACCAGTATCTCATCTGTTAGGAGTAAATGTTCTTCTGCTCAAGAGAGGCGACAGGGAGGGTACAAACGATGAAGGTACAAACCCTGTGGTTTTACGTGCATGACATGCAAGGAAAAACAATCACAAATGGGGGTCACAAATGAACTGCTCCAGTGTTCAGTGGGCAGTTCCCCAGACAGAGTCGAAGGACTGATTTTACTTCTGATCTTATGGAAGAAGATTCTGATCCATATTTACAAGGAGTAACACAGATGAGATTGGATCCCGCGTGCACCCCATGTATCTATTCATCAGTAATGAATACTATGACCAGGACTGGAGAGGTTCTGCCTCCGGTCAGGAGGAAGAAAAGGACAACCAGGTTTACTGGACTGTGTGGATTCAATGGCCTGGCATATCAGACATCCCAGGCATATACGACTCTAGTGGGCACCAGTGCACAGTGTACCCTAAGGCCATGTCCTAAATTACAGCCTGATTGTAAGCCCTCTTTATGAAATGACCCGCAAGAAGAACAATTTCAAATGGGATGCTGAGCAACAACAAGCCTTTGAACAAATTAAACAGGACATTGTTCATGGCCTTTGGCCAGTCCAGGCAGGACCAGATGTAAAAAATATACTGTACAGTGCAGCCAGGAAGCATGACCCTACTTGGAGTCTCTGGCAGAAAGCACCAGGGGAGACTCGAGGTACACCCATCAGGTTTTGAGTTGGGGATACAGAGGATCTGAGGCTCGCTACACTCCAACTGAAAAAGAGATACTGGCAGCATATGAGGAGGTCCGAGCCACTTTGGAAGTGACTGGTACTGAAGCACAGCTCCTCCCAGCACCCCGACTGCCGGTGCTGGGCTGGATGTTCAAAGAGAGGGCCCCCTCTACACACCGTGTCACTTATGCTATGTGGAGTAAGTGGATTTCAGAATGTCGCCAGAGGAGGAGGCGATACCCGCTGAAGAAGCCCCACCATATAATAAACTACCAGAAGATGAGAAGTAATATGTCCTGTTCACTGGTGGGTTCTGTCACATTCTGGGAAAGCATCAGAGGTGGAAGACTGCTGTTTGGAGTCCTACAGGAAGAGTTGCAGAAGCTGCTGAAGGAGAAGGTGAAACAAGCCAGTTTGCAGAGGTGAAGGCCATCCAGCTAGCTCTAGACATTGCTGAACAAGAAAAGTGACCAATGCTCTACCTCTATACTGATTCATGGATGGTGAGAAATGCCCTCTGTGGGTGGTTACAGCAATGGAAGCAGAGCAACTGGAAGCGCAGAAGTAAGCCCTTTTGGGACTGCTCCATTGTGGCAAGATATTGCTGCTTGGCTAAAGCTGGTTGTAAAAGTACGCCATGTAGATGCCCATGTACCCAAGAGGTGGGACACCGAGGAACATCAAAACAACCAGCAGGAGGATCAGGCTGCTAAGATTGAAGTGCCTTGATCTGGACTGGCAATGCTAGGGTGAATTATTTATAGCTCAATGGCCTCATGACACCTCAGGCCATCAAGGAAGAGATGCAACATNCTCATGACACCTCAGGCCATCAAGGAAGAGATGCAACATAGAGATGGGCTCATGATCAAGGGGTGGACTTTATGATGGAGGCTATTGCACAGATCATCCATGAATGTGAAACATGCATTGTGATTAAACAGGCCAAGCGGATAAAGCCTCTGTGGTATGGAGGACAATGGCTGAAATATAAACATGGGGAGGCCTGGCAGACTGATTACATCACACTCCCACAAACCCACCAAGGCAAGCACTACGTACTTACAATGGTGGGAGCAACCACTGGGTGGCTGGAAACATACCCTGTGCCCCATGCCACTGCCCAGAACACTATCCTGGGTCTTGAAAAGCAAGTTCTGTGGTGACATGGCATGCCAGAAATAATTGAGTCAGACAATGGGAC